>CM055208.1:15043052-15298052 GCA_029224185.1 Karalla daura
TCTGTGTGTGCGTGTGTCTAAGCCTATCTGTTGGCTCGAGGACAGATGGCACATTGTCAAAAGCTGACATGTTTTGTTTTCCCTGATGTGTGTGTGTGTGTGGAGTGAGAGAGAGAGAGAGAGAGAGAGAGAGAGAGAGAGGGGAGAGCGGGCTATGTGTAGAGAGAGGAGACGAGCTGCGCCCAGGGACTTGTCCTTTTGTTTCAGCGTTGTTAATTAAGTGCTAATTGAGTGTAATTATTTACATCATCACACACAGCGAATGGAGATGTCAAGTGGCAGTGGCACAAAGGCAGTTGGTGGGAGGCTGGCAGCTGAGAGCCGACAATCTGTTGATGCCGGCCTCCGGCAGCTGAAAAGGGACAATTAGCAACAAGCTGAAATGTTTGTCAGCGGTAAAAAAAAAGAAGAAGAAGAAGAAGAAAAAAAAATCCTATTCATACAAAAGTTCAGGCCTTCTTTTCAGTCCTAAAACTAGCATAACACGAAGTGATGTAACACGAGGTGGTTTTCCGAGACTGTTTTTTTTTCTTCTTTTTTGGGGGGGTGGGGGGGGTTACGAGCGGCAGAGAGAAAGGAAAGAAATCGGTTTTAATGCGTCAGGCGCAAACTGGAGCGACAGGGGAGCGAGCGGGGCGAGTGATGAGGAGCAAAGCAAAGCCAGACAGAGAGTGACATTGATCAGCCGGGAAGGGAATGAGATGAGGCAGTATCTAGTGTGTTAACACCTACAGCTAATCAACATGACAGAGCCCTTGAAACAACACACACACACACAGGGGGTGGGGTGGGGGGGGTTGGGTGGGGGGGGGGGGCACACACATTCATGTTCTCACAGACACACGCACATGTTCCCGGCCTGAGATCACCATCGGTTACACAACATACAGTACAGCGAGGTGGACTGTAGATGTAGATGCGTATATGTAGAACCAGTGTGGGTGTCTAAAAACCCACCTCACACCACTCACACACTCCCCGTATATCTTCATCAGGAAACCACTGAACCTTGACTCCCATCTGGCAGCAGCTGGACCCCTCTCCTTTGCCTTTTTTTTGGGGAGGGGTGGGGGCGGGCTTGGGTGAAGACAAATGAAGGGCAATGAATCTTGATCATTTTCTACTTCTGTCTGCGCGTAAACACCTCAAAGGCCGCGGAGCGACGCCAGAGGCCCAGGGCGGATTGGACGATTGCGCGAAGCATGAAGAACACGGAAAATCTGAATAGTGGGGATGGAGATGGAAGGGGGGGGGGTAATGAAGACAAAGTGAGGGCCAGAGACAGGAGAAGGAATGCCACTTAAATACGAGTTAACGAAAGGTCACTTAACAATCAGACGAGGGCCTAAAAGCAAACCACCAACCACACCCCACCCCCCGACACCCAACTCCCACCCCACCCCGGGCAGGGGGGTCATTACAGACGAGGCAGTGTTTCGTCTTTCATTCCGAGGAATCAGAGTCAAGTAGAGGTGACATATTGCTGTTTTTGGAGTTGAAATGTATTAAGAGGGAGCCAGCCTATATCGACGTTGTCGATCAATATTGCTGAGGAGGGGTGAGCTAATGCTGCGCTACCAAGTGCTCCATTCAAAACTTTGCTCGTTGTAGCGGGCCCAGCCGCGCCGTCGCAGGATAGCGCCGCCCGCTGCTTTTTATATACGTAATGGATTGCGTAAACAGTTCCCGAAACGCGCGAGTTTTAAGCCAATTAAAAGTTTCCGTTCGGGTGAAGTCGCATCTATTTAAAGGCAAATCGGGACGGGGAGATGACAAACCTCTGCCCAGCTCCCCTTGACCTTTTGATGTTTGTCTTGAAACGACAAGAGAGGCTCCGCGTTCAGCCCGTCCTCCCGCTTTCCGTGCAACTCTCAACTTTTTTTTTTTCTCGGCCTCATTCGCAGGAAGGGTTATTTTGTAATTTCCAATTCGGGTGTTAGATTACAGAGGCGGATAAGGAAAAAGGAGAATGCTTTGCTTAAATGCACACAGTCTGGCCCGACGCGGCGGCTCGCTGTTTGCTGACAGGCTTGTGATCAAGACTGAATAGTGAGCAGCGAGAGCAAATAAGGACTACTCCATATTCAGTGTGTGTGCATGCATGCATCAGCCTGCGAGTGCGTGTAAGTGCTAAAGTGTGTGTGTGTGTGTGGAGGAGCTTAAGTGTGTGTGTGTGAGTGTGTGTATGTGTGTGTGTGGAGGGGGTTAAGCAGTGGGGTATTCTCGCCTCTGGTCAGAGGTGGAATTAATTTTAGCTGGCAGTCCCACGCTGCGGTCATTTGGTTTAAAGGGAGGTGTTATTATCCTGATTTGGCCGTAACGGCTGGGGATTGGATACCCAACTGGCAGCTAGACACTCTCCTTTAAAGACAAAAGGGGCCGGAGACTGTGTGTTCTTTTATGACTGAGGAATAAATAAAAGAATGGAAAAACAGCTACACAGGGCGGTGGTGGTGGTGGTGGTGGTGGGGGGTAGTCTATCTAACCAGACAGATACTAGTAGAGAAACAGGCCTCACATACACCAACACACGCGTGCACACACACACCTTGGTTCGATGTATCCTATGGTTTGAGAAGTTGGAGTGGAGATGGAAATGAAAATGTTGTGGTCTGGCAGGGCACCCTTTGAAAGATGCCACTGCTGCGTTGCACTTAGGGAACTCGTCCATGCAATCTGTTCCGCAGATGACGCCGCAGAAGTAATTTGGGATTAATGAATAACAAGGTACATCAATAATTGCAATCCGATACTGAGCAAATTGTGATTAAGCGTGCGTATGTGGGTCATCAAGTGGTGAGTAAAACTCAGCAGAGATGAAGTGTTCATCCGTACAAGAGGACTCGCAGACGGACACACGCTCACAGACAGCAGACAATATCATCATAGATGGCGGCTGTGGAGTAATTGTATTGTAAATTCTTCAGAATGAGCCTAAGCCCCCCCACCCCACCCCTCCACCCCCTCCCAACCCTGTTTTATTAAATCAAAGATCTATCTCATGACAGAAATACCCAAATGACCACATAGCCCATTTTTAAATACCAGCCATCTGCCAAGGAGGGCCTTTTCAGCGGCCCAATCATTTGCATAACCAAAAGATGATTATTTTTCCCCTATGAAAGTTGAAATGACTGAATAATTATAATGTAGTGGATTAGAAAGAGGGGGGAAAAAAACATGCCTTGATGTCAGAGAAGATTGCTGAGTAGTCACTATAATCGCTGCTTAGGTTTTTAATCAGAGTGAAATATGGGCCATAAATTATTGCCTTTCATGCAAACTTGTGTTTTTGCACCGGCGCATCACAAATCTAATTTTTCAGCATTTTTAAGAGGCTTAAAAGACAGTTATTTTTGTTCGGTGCCTCTGAATTAAAAGTCGTTCGGGTATACTTTCTCTCGCCGGGGATTATGCTCCATACTGTAAGGTTTTTCTTAGAATTACATTATAAACTCCAAATAACCCACCCCTCTCGCTGCAGCACAACAGCCTGTGTCTGGGTGTGCCAGCCGGCTCGGTTGCAAAAACATAAAGTACACGACACGGACCTTTAACTCGTCGGCTCCACAACGGCGTAATACCTGGAAGCCCTCGTCTTAATATCCTAAAGGAGCGCGCTCCGCCATTGCATCACTCTGGAATCTACAACTCATAAAAAAAGTACGCGCTGGTAAATCTCGCCGCCCGACATGTAGCGCGAATCGGCAGAAGCTCATACATTTATTGAAAACGCCTCGAAGCCAGAAAGTGAAAGATCGTTTTAATATTACAAAAACCACCTCAGGATTTCAGCCGCCGAGATAAGGTGCTCGGAAGGCTGGTTAAGAAAAACGGCGCGCACCTACGCATCCGTACGGCGGGGTTTATCTGTGAGCTCTGGTCGGGCCGGCCGCACGCTAAACACGGCAAAGTCTATGATGCCCGCGCAGCCCTTATCCTTAACAAAGAAGCAAAGCCAATCCATTGTGCCGGATCCCCCCTCTGTAACAAATTCATACATCCATATCGACACACCAGGAAACAAGACACCCAAGGAGAGCGGGATGGAGGGATGGACGGCGGGATAGAGGGATATATCCCTCCTTCTCTTCCCGCTTTCCGTCGGGGTGGTGGGGGGGGGGTATTAGTAATCACGGTCTCTCCTCCCTTTTTTTTTTAGTCTTTACAGCTGCAAATTGCTTCACCACCTCTTTCCCACCCCCCACCCCCCTCCCGGCTGCCTGGCCCGCCAAATCCGCCCATGATGTATCATTATCACAACTTTGGGTGGAAATCCATAGAATCAATAGGTTTGTCAGGGAAACTCACGCCTGGGATTGCTTACACGCTGTGAGGCTTGTTCATGCACAAGCCGGGCCTATCCCGCCACAGGCAATAGCACAACAGAGGCACACATAGGTATGTGCAGGACTTAGAGGAACGCACACGCTCTTATGCAAACAAACATATATCTGTATTTATATATACACGGATATATGTGTGTGCGTGTGTGTGTGTGTGTGTGTGTGTGTGTGTGTGTGTGTATGTCTGGCCTGTCTTGTCTGTCCGTGTTTGGCTTCATTAGCCGGGCTGGTCAGCAGGAGCTGGACTGGACGTCCCCTTCCCATGTAATTACTGTCCGGTAAACAGGTCAGGAGGGTAAAGTCCAGCCACAGCTGCTGCCGCTTTCAGCAGCTCACACACATGCACGCACAGTCTCTCACACACACACACACGCACGCACGCACACGCACAGGCTGTGGGTCCTGAGCTTTCAGAGTGGTATTGATTGGTTGGGCTGTGACATCTCCTAAGCCATGTCACCCCTGCGAAAGAAGCCTCCAAATTGACCAATAATAAAGTGGTGGAAGTTGTAGTGGCACTCTCCTGGGAGCTGTCTGTGTGGACTGCGTCACTTTGTGTGTGTGTGTGTGTGTGTGTGTGTGGGTGGGTTTGGTGGGAGACGTACATATCTATCTAATGCATGTATATATTTGTCTGTAGTATCCATGCGTCCTTTTTACATAGTGACCATTTTTTCCATATTAAGAATGATTCAAATGATGATTATGATGAATAATTTCATTTTCTACTGTATGGACGCTGCCCTATTGTGGCACTGCACAGGTATATTCGTGCACGGGTACTCCAGAGGATAATAATTCTTGGTTGTTACATCAATAAACCCTTCAGTCTTTCAGTGTGAGCGTGGTGGCGTTGGATCCCGGCGTCCACGGGAATCTGCTGAGGACACAACCTTGACTCTAAACAGTTTCATTTAGTTCACGCACACAAGGTAGAATCAAGCACTCTCTTTCTCCGCCTAATTCAGCCATTTATTCCAAACATGTCTGAGGTTATATTCAGCTTCAAGGGCCCCGAGTGGCTGCAGCGGTGCACAGTACACATTATGCAGATAAGCTCGGTTACACTCGGCTCGGTTGAATGCAGCCTTATTAAAAGCATATGTAAGGGAGGGAGGGAAAAAAAAAGTGCACTTTTGACCCTGAATGCAAACAAAATGGAGCTTTTATGATTCTATGGCGTATGAGTTTCACTTTAAATAGGAATCCGTTTGAGACAGAACTAGCCCTCACTGTCTTTTATTTGAATAAACGTCGGCCTTGTTTCAGAGTTTTCCACTTGACACCTGACCCCGGACCTTCTCATTCTCTGTACAACTTTCTATGCAGCCCGCTGAACTTTGTGCGATGAATTAAAATCTTTGGCAGTCATTAAAGTGAGCAAGAGTAGCTCGGATGAAGACGATCTGCCCTCCCCCTCCTGAAACAGGTGCGTGTGTGAATGTTTTCCTTGGACGGCGACCGCAGCCTCACACTGTTGAACATTTGTTGTGTTTTGCAAATAGACCCCCCCCACCCACACACACACACACTCTTTACATTCTCTCTTTGCACACAGTTTTGAGACCCCCCTCATTTACTGAGTCACGAATCTTCACTTTGAGAAAGGGAGATCAACCACCATCACACAAAAATAAGTCTGTGTGTGTGTGTGGGCATAGACGTTCTAAGACCAACCTCATTATAGCGCCGCTTTATGCACAAAGACTGTGGGGTCACATTGATTTGACTCCCTGGAGTATTAGCATGGGATTACAGCAGTCAACAGGCCTTCATTGATGTATGTGAGCACGCACACGCGCCTCTATGTGTGTGTGTGTGTGTGTATACGACGGAGCAAGTGAGTAAGAGAGATGAGAGAGATGAACCAAGGGTAATTAGTCCATAGAATAGTCCGACATGCTGCGTCTCTGCCATGGAGAATGTGTTTGAGTGTGTGTGTGTGTGTGTGTGTGTGTGTGTGTGTGTGTGTGACTGTGAGTGAGAGGGCGAGTGTATTTGTGCGCCCTCATTAATTCTTTGTACTAATACAACCACCACCCTGCTTGAAGTGTTAGACTCTTTGAGAGCTTCTCATCTTTATGATTTAACACTTTGATCTGAGAGTCGGATTGTGTGTGGGCGGGGGGGCGATGTTAGTTAATGTTTGCATGTGTGTGTGTGTGTGTGTGTGTGTGTGCGTTCCTTTGTGTGCGTTAGTCTACTTGTGTTCAATAATTGCGAGTGCATGTGTGTGTTACATCTTCACCTGTGCCACCATCAGAAAGAAACATATCCAACAATTCACAATCAGCTCGTCCACAGTGTGTGTGTGTGTGTGTGTGTAATGACAGCCATTTCAAACACTTGGTGGATTACTCATCATCACAATTTGCATAACTTTGAAGTATTCATAGCATTAGCGAGGCAATTACAATAATTAACATGGGAATCCATGTCAATGGGCCACAGCCACGAGGCAAGTGCAATTACAGCTATGCTAATTAGGGTTTGATTAAGCTTTTAAAGAACAATCGGCTTATTTAACTGAACATATTCAAGAGGCTGCGGAGACGCCGAACACACACGCGCACACACTTGCACTCACACTAGTGCCTGGAGTACTCTCAAAACACCCACCAGAGAGTTAAAAAACACACATTCGACACTCGCATTCACATGCATGCATATGTAGCAGCACCAGGTGTGCAAGGTGGTGGATGCACCCACACACACACACACACACACACACACACACACACACACACACACAACTCACTGTCCCTTCTCTTTCTACACACACATACACACATACATACACACACACTCACAACTCCACAGCCCACTCACCCCCCCCCTTGCACTCCTCCTCCCTTTGTTTTGTCCGCCAGTCGTTCTCTCCAGACAAGAAGACAGGATGTTTTTTTTCATTGAACAAGAACAATTTGCTGTCTGATGTTGGAAGCCTCATTGTAGTGACGGGGCCTAAATTAAAGTGTGGGCTTATTAAAGCCGGTGTGTGTGCGTGCGTGCATGCGTGCATGCGTTCCTGCCAGTGTGTGTGTGTGCGTGTGTGTGTGTGTGTGTGTGTGTGTGTACACGTGCATGTGCTCCTGACACTGATCCGCCCAATAAACTCACTGTCCGTGACTAAGAGTCCGCTCGCAGCAAGACAGACACAATTGCCTGTTAAGTCAGTGTTGCTTTTATTGGGCCTCCCCGAACAATGCCTTGATGTGTGTCACGGCTCAAACCGACATCAGGACATGTCGAGATTATTTTAATGAATGAAGGTGCCTTCGTCTCCGTTTGCCCGGGCGTTTTCTCACCGCAGATCAATGCCCAACCTCTGCACCTTACAAATATCTTCTGTTTTGCCAGGTCCTGCCTACGTCTCTATTTCCCTCCCCCCAAATTTGATTTTTTCTTCTTTTCGCGGCTGGGTGAAAAACTGTTGATGTTTTTCTTTTTTTTTTCCTCTAAAACCCGAACGTAAAAAGTGATTTGGATTCCTTTTTCTTTTTTTCTTTATTAAACTCCTTCCCCTCGCAACAACAAAAAGCCTGTTGCTCTTGGAGGAGTCATAAAGAGTTTAGCTAACTGTTTCAATCAATTCCAGTATTGAAAGAGAGCTGTATGGTGCCAAATGGTTCGGGAAAACAGCGCTCTAAAATCCAGTTCTATTTGACCCTGCGCATAGCCCTCCCCCTCCTCCCCCTCCCTTCCCCAATAACGTAAATGAGTGATTTAATCTTTTATCACAGTGCTGGGGCTCATTAAATTATATTGCTTCTTTTGTCCGGTGGGGACCTGCCAAAAACAGACCCTTGACCTATTTTCTGGTCCAAAACTCGCAGTCCAAGCCAACTCTTTTGAATGACCTCTCAAGACTCGTGAAAAAAAAAAGAAAGCAAGTGAGTGATGGTGTCAAATTGTTGGTCTTCTCGGGTTTTTGTGGGCCGTGGGTCAGCCAGTCGATGGATGTCACTCACCGCCACGTCAGGGTCAACGCCGAGCAAAGGGAGGAAACATTGAGCAAAGCCCATAATAACCACACACTGGAGGAGCGCTGTTTATTTGTTATGACCTACACACACACACACACGCACACACACTCCGTACAGTACACGCTTAGCAACACAGATGGACTCACACGCGCTAAAGTACCTCCATTCAGCTGAAATCCCTAAGTTGCCTTTTCAGATCAGTTCGGTACGGCCGCATGGATGAATGTGTGTGTGTGTGTGTGTGCGGTATTTCCATGCGTCTGTGTGGTCTTACAGCTATCATCATTACCCTAGTCAATACCCACATGTCCAGGTATTGATCAGTCTATCGATGGGCAGCGAGGTATCCGGGGCTGCACAGAGCGGCCGTGCGTGGATCTGTTTAGACTTTGACTGAGACCACACAGAGATCAGCTCGAGTTCAGCTACAGATTACCTCCGGGGCAAGATTATTGGCTCTTTAAGGCGGCTTTACGGGCAGGCATTAAAAGCATCGCACATCTGATTACGGCATATCAAATACAACGTATGCATGTTTTTAAGTCCTGCGCGGGGCGGGGAGAGGGTTGCTTTCTCACACCGTCTTCGACTTTGTCATGTTTTGCGAACGAGCGGGTTTTAAACTCTCCACACGCATTTCTGATCAAAAGTTTGCCGTCTTGTAAATTATAAATCAGAGTTGTATGCATTCATCACGAAACCACAGTATGTCTGTTTAGATCACGAGCCCAGCCCCTTGTTGTTTTTATTGAGTCATCTCTGGATCATCGCTCGGCGGTCGGAGCCAGCGGAGTTCAACTTCTGCTTTGTGTTGACTTACAAGAGAGGCCATTTTTATGATTAGATTCATTTGATGGTGAAATCGCTTGATGAAATAACAAAATGTCGACTTTTAAAGTGGTCTCGGTCGTCCACAATGACAAACCGCGCCGTAATGATGTGATCTAACAAACATGTTACATCGAGGGTATTCACAAAGGGTCATTTTTTGCCAGACATGTGCTGCTCAGTAACTTTTAATTCCAGGGCCACCCCCGGATTGGACCAGCCAGGCCTCTTTTTAAGCCAGAAGTTCTCCATCTTTTTTAGGCCGTGCCAAAATTACAAGTTTGGTCTCTCACCCTGAAAAGCAGGCTCATTAAAACACATTACTCCTCTTGACTCGTGGGAACTACACCAGCTAGTGGGACCACGGCCCATTTAACTCCGCAGCCAGAGTTCATGGAAGCGATATGCGGGATCCATGCATAATTAACATACTGAACATACTGTATGCGATGCTGCCGAAGATCTGCTCCCAGCTCAGCCTGATAACGATGCCACTCTGTCCACTCCGCTCTGCGTCTCCCACAGAAGCGTCAACACGCCCAGTGGAGTAACCAATACCCGATGCGGGTTTTAGAAAAAAGCAGGAAATACGAACGAACCAGCGATAATCGTTCGCTAATTCTTTCTGACATGAACTCGATTGAAAATCACACAGAGTCAATACATTCGATGTTTTACCTCATCAACTTCATTGATTCTTCTCCTTATTCTGAAATTGCACCTTTTAAACAAGTTTTGGATAAGGTCTGGTAAACAAACGCTCACTCTGGATCATTAAGTGGGTCAACGGGGTCGTTACGACTGCATAAATGACGCGAGGAAGACATTCAACGTAAAGTTACAACTTTTCTGAAATCAAGATTGTGGTTAATTTGTTTGAGTTGTTTAATTTCTTCGTTCGTTTCCCTTTTTAACCAAAAATATGAAATAAATTATACAAAACCGTGACTAATGACTTGCGAAGCGCAATTACACACAAATGATTAAAAATAATTCTCGATGTTAATTGGTCGCCTGGTTGTTTATCACACCGACTTACTTCTACGTTTTAGGCACTTGGTCAACAAGCGGTAATTAATGTGAACGTACGGTTCATGTGAACGTGAACGAATCAGTTGGAATCCATTGAGGCAATGGCAAGGTGTGTGAAGGTCAGGGCTCTGAAAACAGGATGAGATTATAACGGGAGCAGGTGTGAGAAGGGGAGGAGGGTGTGAAATGATACGATGTTAGAGGGGCAGCGGCAGCTCCTTAAAATAATGTCCCTGAACTTTGATTTTTTATTAATATTTTTTTAATTGTAACAAGTAAATCCAAACTTTGCTGTTGGAGATGACAGAGCTGGATGTGGATGGGAGCAGCAAAATGTCCTTATTTACCGTTAATGTCGTTTGTTGTTTCACTCTGGATGTTTATTCCATATGGAAAATATAATGTGGGATGATTGATGGTGTATTTTCATAAACAAAGACCTCATCCAGTTTTAATCCAAACACGCTGACATGCGCATACATAAACGTGATGACTTTTTACTCAAAATAACATTTGCAGTCGGTGGATTTTATTCAGTTTGCTGTGGCAAATGCAATCCAGACAACCCTGCGAGCACATCTGAGTCGTTGCGTTTTCCCAACAGTTTACGCAGAATTATGTGATGTGTGAATGTTAACAGCACATCATGGAGTACATTTCCATGACAGCATTGTAGCATAATGTGTGTCAACATAGTCAGTTTGTCTGAGCGTAAAAAAAAAAAACCTAAAAAGCCTGCAGGCCTTTTTCTCCCTCTACAGCTTTCAATTTCTGACCCCCCCCCCTCCCAGTCCCTCCCTCCCTCCTTTCCCTCCCCTCCATCCTCTTTACCATCACTCTCCCTTCTCCTCCTCCTCCCCCCGCCCAGGCCCCTCCTCCTCCATCCCCCCGGGGTGTCCTGAGACCCTTCATTACTGTCGCCATGGTAACACCTCAACCATTTGACAGTGGTCCCGGACACTCCTCCTCACCGCCCCCCCCCCCCCCCTTCTCGTCTGACTCCTTCTCTCCTTCTGTCCTTGTCTTCCTCCCCTCTTTTCTCTTCACCACCCCCCCCCCCCCCCCCCCCCCTTCTCCCTCCCCTCGTCTTCCCAAACTCCCTCCTGCTCCTCTCAAAACATGGCTTCCGGACAAAAATCACCAAATCACAGCGGCAAGTGGGGCATATGATGATGGGACGACCCCCTGAGGTTTTTTTCCTCTCTCTCCCCAACCACTCCTTAAATGGCTGCAGCAATCATAACGTCCTAACACTTTGAAGTCGAGTCCCAATTCCACTCTTTTTTTACTTTTCTGCATCTGTCTGTCTGTCTGTCTGGCCCATCCGTCTGACTCCCTTCTTCTCCTCCTCGTGCGCTCTCTCTCTCCCTCCCCGAGATTCAAATTGGCCGACTGGCGGGCCTGTATTGCCATGACAGAGGGATGTCTCTCCGACTATTTCTGAACCAAATCAGTCGGCATCCAATTAAACATGGGAATATTGATCTCATGCCTCATTTCTGAGGATTAGTCTTCCCTTTGAAACGCGCTCTGTTTGAAACATGGCCATGATGAAAACACACACGGACACACTCCACTCCTGGGCCACGCACGCGCACAACACACACGCGCACACACACACACACACGTACACTCGTTGGGAGACAGGGCTGCTGCCGTCTGTCAGCCCCTCCAGGTGCGACTTTCGGCCGGGCGCGTCGTAACGACTCGCCGTCACCCCGGCGACAGGTGACGACGCCGTCCCCCGTTGCCGTGGCGACGCCCACGCTTACGCCCAACTGGCCCGCGCACGTCTGTGTGTGCGTGTGTGTGCATGTGCGTGTACGCACAGGGTCAGATCAGTTCTCCCTGGCCACCTCTGTGCTCTGTTGCAATGTTTTAATCATGATCGGGTTTGTTTGTAATTATAAACACTCTGAGACGCCCATATCAAAGAGCTTCATAGAATTCAGGCCTATGGGTATCCTTGGTTGCTTTTGAAAAATGCACACTGCCCAGCCCCTCCACCACCCCCAACACACACACACACACACACACACACATACAGATACACACATGCTTCACTTCAAAAGCAGACCCTTCTTTTTGAGCCTCCTGCGTGGCTTTTGCATACACCTTAAAGGCCTTTTTTCGCCTGGAGCCCCAAGGTCAACACAAGTTGTTTGTGCGTGTCGTGTCGAGCTGTCCCCTGGGCTCATCTGCTTCAGAGGGCCAGGCACCCGCTCTTTTTTTTTCTTCTTTTTTTAACACTGCAAGTGCTCCATCCTTCAAAGTCAACCCCCCCGACATCTGAGGGGAAACAAGACTCCGAGAGCCCCAAGTTTCAATCGGCAGAAATTAATGGGCCCGGTTTTAATTCCAACAGACCGGACGCCGGCTTCGGCAGCGTACAGGTTAAGTGACGTGTGGCTGCGGTGTCTTGAAGTGGAGCCCTGTTACCCGCTGAAATAATCTTTAATCCCGCTGTTTACAGAAGCAGCTCCCAGAGAGATGGAGGAACATGCAGTCCACTCTAATAATGACGGTAGTGTGCGCTTTATCCTGATCCCTGTCATTGTCGAACTCATCAGCCGAATGCAATGCTAAATTTAACGTTTTCATGTTAAGACGCGGTTATTTAATCTTCAATCCAAATAATGAAGTAAAAATAACCTTAATCCGTTTTGTGCTCAAACCAAGCAATTATTTCATCTGTCCATCCGGGCTGTGCATCATGCTAAACGTCAGCCAAACACATACTCAAAGCGTAAACAAGCTGACACATCAATTAAATGTATGTTCTGACTTTTTCTGGACGACCCGTGTAAACAGAAAAAAACGATTCATTTGCTGCGCAAGCCGTACCTCGTTTTAATTTCAATTCACCCTGTAATTCACCAATGAAAGAGTACAAATCATTATATGTGCCCCTGTTATTTGTGTTTGTGTCGTCAGTTGAGTCATATCAGGCAGCATCTTAGATTTGATGACATACTCGCTTCAAGGCTGTGAGTTTTAAGGATTCTATCAAGTCGGGACGATAACATGAGCCTTAAAAAAAACAAGCAAAGTTATGTTGAGGACGCTGATTCGGAATTTAATTGCCGAAACATCTGCAAAGTTTATTCAAGTTTCTCAAAGCGTCGACGCGGTGAAGTAGATAAGTGCTAACATTTTATAAAACCACGCCGCTCTCGGGCCACTTCATAAAAGTTTCAGTGGAGACGTTATTGACGTGGAATGGATTATGCGTGTGTTTGCGTGTGGATTATGCAACTGGAGCTGTTCACAGGCAGGTTGTAATGAGTGTGTGCTGCAGAGTGTGGGTGTCGGACCAGCAGCACAATGATTGACTGTTGCGTAACCCGCACAAAAGCGTCCGCCTTCCCCTGTACCGAGGAGAAGTTGTTTAGTTCTTCGACGATTAGAGTCATTACCTCAGTAACTTATATGAATAGACAACAGTGCAACGGTTCCTGCGGAGGGGTGGGCCCGGCAGACATGAACTGCTTGACCAATGAATTTAAATAAAACATTTGGCCAGGCCCCCGGTTCAAGTTGAAGACCCGCATCTAACTCCGGCATGAATTATAAAACCGATGTCTTTGAAAACGACCTTGTACTTTCACTTTTACTTTTTTCCCTCTCTCTGTAAAGACCATGAAATGAAAGAAATATATGTTGTTGTTGGGGCAAAGGAGTGCATGGTGTCTCCAGAGTCATTTTCATTCACAGATAAACACACGGCAGCATCGGTAAACAAGATTCACGGGGAAAGAGTGAGACACATTTGATAGTCATAAAGGATTTTTTCCCCTCAACGAGCAGAGATCAAATAAACTCTGTGTGTCTGAGGTGCCGCGTAGCCTCAAGCAGTGAAGCATAAATTTAGAACAAATCTTGTTTCTCTTACAAGGGTATTACTTTAATTTCTATGCTTGGGTGGAAAAAAAAGGGAAATGCGAGGAGGACGGGGAGGGAGGCAAATTATGAAAAAAAAAAATTGTACAAAAACACAGGAGGGCAACATGCCTTCTATCTAACCTTACTATCTGCCAGGAAATATGCCGTATCCTAGTTCAAGTTGTCACCTCATATACCACCTGACCCTGTAGCTCCCTTCTAAAATCAGTTTTGTTTCAAAATGAAAAAGCAATTTTCCTTGGGTTTATAATCTTCAGTAATAGTCAACCATCATTTTTAATCTTTAGATGCATTTTAAATCCAAGCTGTAATGTCTTAACTCTGCGCCAAGGTCAAATATCTTAGCAAATAAGGCTTAAGCTTTGTTTTATATGAAAGAATTACATGATTAATACCGAAGAATTAATCACGTACTCTTCAGATCTCCCAGATTGGGTTTGTGCTAAAGGATTATGCTGTCCTACTTTTTCACATGGCATAAATTGACATGGAGGTTTGTTTAGCAAAGTACTGCTAAATGCATTCTTTTTAACTCTTTAGTCGTAGCAGGGGCCTTGATTGCAGGCTGTGGCATTCAGAGACATAGCACTCCTCTGCAGCGTTCAGAATAATCTATGAAACATTTATTAATTTACAGCCGGTGACACACAATTCAAACCATGACAACTATGCCGTGTGGGATCTCAGGCGCCAGGCATATCCTTATTTTACAGAAAGACGGTTGGGATGGTGTGCAAAAAGGGTCAATAAAAGCGGAATGCACAAACAGGAATCATTTGCAAATAAGCTGGACTCCTTGTAGATACACGCGCGACCTGTGGACTCATCCAAAGGGGTGTTTTACACAACTTCCTAAGTCCTTTGTTGCCCTTCGGCTCAAATTATTTGCTCTGTGTTTGTGTAATCAAATTCAGAATAAGAATATATTTACAAAAATCAATGGAACTAATGAGGTCA
Source organism: Karalla daura (assembly GCA_029224185.1). NCBI lineage: Eukaryota > Metazoa > Chordata > Actinopteri > Chaetodontiformes > Leiognathidae > Karalla > Karalla daura. The sequence continues at coordinate 15,058,105 of CM055208.1, forward strand.
AATATTAAATATTTCGTCTCGGACTGTTTTCAGTCGAGCAAATTCTGTTTTATGGTTGACACGGTCTCAGCCTTTTTGGCACTTTCTGGCAAACTAAATTGTAATTAAGCAGAGTTTTAAGCTTGATTTAACAGAATAAATACCGCCCGGGACAGTCAGCATGACTTTTGAAAGCAAAGTGACCACCGCGCACGCGTCAAATGACATTCCCAGTTTACAACTCTCAAAATACGACACTTCCCTTAATAGTCTCCTGGTCCACTAAGTCACCTTGCCGCTCCCCCGGCTCCCTTGAGCGCCCGCCTTGTCAAAGAGCAGTTTCTGCTCACAAATACTGATTTGGCAACCCGAGACCGTAATGTTTTACATTTTCTTTTTTTTAAGTGTTGCCAGCAGACAGATCTCCAGCCCCGGCCGGTCGAATCTGTCACCGGCTCATTCTGCGAAACCCAAATCATCAGCTGCCACCTCGCGTCCCCGTATTTACGACCACCCAGGAGGGCATCTCTTATTAATGCACACTTTTATAAACTGGACAGCAGTTTCACTCCTCAGCCCCCCTCCCACCCCCGCCACCCTCCTCCTGTATGTCCAAACAAACTGTGATTTATAATTCACATGATTTACGATCTATCAGCGTGCCCGAGCACCGCCGTCTACTCAGCCATTCGTTTATACATGCACCCACTACAGATAAAGTAAAACTAGATGTAGATGCATTGGATGATTTCATTCAAAACCTGCTCATGTGTTTATTATGCACAATAAATCTAAAACCACTTGCAGTGTCAAAGCAATCTGTTGCCTCTGCTGCACTTTTATTGCCGGGCAAAATGATAAGTTGCTTTGTAAATTGCGGGGATGGCGACACATACATATTAATGGCAGATTTCGGATGTCCCCGCATTTTGACCAATGCAAAAATGAATTATTCTGAATGTCTTTGTGATAATGCTCGAATCGCGGTAACAGCATGGATGCACCAACTTTTCGGGACAGAGTCGGTATTTAAATCGACACACAGCAGCAGCCGCCGGGTCCGAGAGCCGTCACGTGTGTTTGGAAACGCTAACGTAGCGCGTGGTTTCCTCACAACGGCTGCTCGGGACGTGAAACTCCCGCTCGCTTTGCGCAACGCCTCCGTTCTCTTGTTTTTTTTTTTTATCTTACATTTTCACGAAACACCTGAAATGAGTTTTATGAAGCCGTCGCGAGCGCGTGCGATTATCATATGAAAGGATATGTTTGACCCCGGCGAGTCAGTTGCGTTTAGCATCCATTTTGAGTCGCTCTCCCCTTTTGTTCTGGATTACCTTGGATATCACCTGGCTGCGACTGTGAGTTTAATGAATGCTGATGTCTCTATACGTGACGGGTATTACACAATAAAAATGTTTCAGTAAAACTCACTATGTGGGGTAATTGCCTCTGTTTAAAAATGCATCAGGTTCGCAGACACATGCGCAGACACACACACACACACACATGGGCGCTGGCACGCATACACAGTTGCGCGCCAGGCGCTTTCTGATCTGACCCGTCAAAACTCATTAAGGCTTAAAACATATTTCCAACTGACACCCGAAGTCTCCATTAGAAAACCGCCAATTACCGCTGAAAGATATCCCCCCACCTGCCTGCCACATTTGCATATGATTGGAGCGATCAGTTAAAATGAGAGCATTTTGGCGCTGCTCAAAAATTCACAGTACGCTGCCAGATCAAGGGAGGGCTGGGTGGGTGTAGGGGAGGGGGAGGGAGGGGTTGGCGAGGGCGGGGGGTATAGTAATGTGAAGTCAGCGCTTTAACTGCAGGTTTAAAAGTTGCTTGGACTGCGGGGGTGAGAGTGGGGTTGCGTCCTGAAAAAAATCGCCGTTATAGATACAAGTTGGACGGCAGCGGCGGCCCCCATCTTCAGCATTCAAATGTTTTTTTGCCAGCGCGGAGTGGATCTAAACATCTCTCATTTAAATACATTTGAATACAGGGACGAGGAATAATAGGCACTGAGCGTGTAGCTCTGTTGTCGTGGGAGTAAAGAGTGCAAGCAGTGCAGTTTTGGCGCAATTACCAATGTTTTAATGGCAAAGTTATGCTCATGTTTTTTTTTTTTGGAGTGGTTTCGGAACGTGCATGTGTGTGTGTGTGTGTGTGTGTGTTTGCTGGCCAGTGTGCGTACGTGTGTGTGTGTGTGTGTATGTGTGTGTGTGAAACACAGCAAGTGGAGGACAGAGGGAGATTTAGGGTCTTTGCATCACGGTTTTCAAGAAAAACAGCACTTAAACCCATTACAATCAAGATCATTCATGTCCAACCCGTCCTCTCCGCGGCTCCCTCGCTCTCTCTCCTCTTTATTCTTTTGTCTCTGTCTGTCAGTCTGATTGTCTGACCATTACTGCCTTGATAAAGTTGTCTGGAGATGAAAAGTCAAGTCTTCAATCAGCGCAGAAGTAGGCCAATAGATGTGAATCCAAGCATATGTCAATCAGAGACATAATCACCAAGCCCCTGGCCGAGGTGGGAACTGTTACAGTGGACATTACGGATGAACACACACACGCCTGCCAATGCACACACGCACACACGCACGCACACACACACACACACACACACACACACCCATTCTTTTTAAATGCATTCACGTGCACCCAGTCGGAGGAGGGTCACAGAGCTTGATAGATTTCTGATTACTTGTGTTTGTGTCTTTATGTGCCCTCTATTTATACGTGTCTTGGGCATCTGTCTGGAAGTCTTTGCGGCGGCTATACTGAAGTCACGTTTAGCAGCTCTGACTGCCATAACGGAATATAGCGCGCGGACATGTGAGGGGCACAGTCTGAAGAACAGTTTCCACACATTAAGCTTTCATGGGAAAAGTTCCCAGCGCACATGTCACATCTTCTGAAATGGCAGATAGGAAAGGAGACCATTTCGTAGCTCACGCACGGACACCCATATATGAAAGGATTAAAAAAAAAGAAAAGAAAGAAAAAGTCAGCCGTGTGATTGCTGGACCCTGTTGCCGGCAGCCAGCCGCCATGTGTCGGGTCAAAGTGTCCCTGAGCAGGACTCCGAAACCTCGAATGTACCAGCTCCCACTGCGTGACTCACCAACACATCAGCTAAATGCCCGGAAACGCAAGGTGGAAAAAAACAAAAAAATACAACAACAACAACGGAGAAATGATTATTTTTAGCTCAGAGTTGACTTCACGACAGGAAATACAACCCTACGCTTATGTAGGTCTCGGTTTGAAGAAGAAAAAAATCAATATGGTTATCACGGTGTGCACCCCGGGGGGCCGCATTACACTGGATGAGGTTGCCAGACAGGTTGCTAAATGTGAGAAAATTAAAATGTAAATATAATAGGCTGAGATAATGTGAATTGCGTTATTACTGTTGGGGTAGGGGAGGGAGGGGTGGGGTGGTGGATGGTGATGACATTGATTGCAAGGTGTGACACCTTTTCTTTATATGCAACAGACAGTAATGACCGGGCTGATGGCAGGACGATCATTATCGCCATAATCATCATTGGGATAATCAGTACTGTTTTCACTGGGAGATTGCTTTGAGCCTCCTATTGGTTGTTCCAGGCGTGATAGGGAGATAGAGACACACACACACACACATAATCACACACAGATAAACCCAGTGGCTCTAAACGAGACTCTTCATTGTTTCCCATGTGATTAAAACCGAGTGCCGTTGAGTCTCTTATATTGTCATCAGCCTGCTTTTGTGATGTGTGCTGTATGTGTGTGTGTGTGTGTGTCTCCCTGTCTGTGTTTGCTCTCCCCGCAGTAGCCCTCCTCTAAATGAATGTCAGCTTGCCTTAGTCCAAGCATGGGCCCCAATGCGGCCGATCGATACTTCATTAGGCCTGGATTGTCTTGTGTCCATGCAACCTTGAAGCTGTTCCTTAATTACCCCAGCATTAAGGCCCTGGACGGTGCTACAGACCACGCTACACTGAGGATGACCAGACCCAACAAAGCAACACCCCCCCGACACCCCTGCACTCATACCCCCTCCCCCCCACAACCCCCACTTACAACCCCCTGCCTCCCCCATGCATCAGATGCAAAAATGCACACAGATATACATACACACACATATATAGGAGAAGATGCTGCTGCTGTGTGTGTCTAATGCTCTCTCTCTCTAACACACACACACACACACACACACACACACCTTGAGGCTATGGTGAAAGGAGGGGTTTGATAGGCCAAAGGATGGGAGGGAGAGGAGCGGGACAATGGGGAAGGTGGGGGGTGGGCAGGGTGAGGGAAGGAGGGCAGGAGATACTGTAGGAGAGAAAGGGTGAATTGAGGGCAATGAGGAAGACACAGAGACAATCAGCAGGAGCGGGGAGGAGTGTGAGTGAATTTTCAAAGTGCATTCCTGATAATCACTTCATCACCGCACCTCACAGAGCGGCAGAGTGTGTACACTTTGCATTTAATTTTCAGCTCCGACGCCGTATATATTGCGCTTCGGATTTCACATTTTCGCTCCGTGCCTAAAAACCAACCAAAAATGACATTCGGCATTAAGACAATATGTGACTGATTGCTGTGTTTATGGCGCCACTCGGGGGTTGCTAACCTCTTTTTTCAGAGATCAGAAACGGAGTGCACATGAGATAAAATGCTGAAATGTCACCAGGCTTGACATTTTGACCGCGCATATGTGTACTCCTATGAATTTATATGAAGCACGTGGGGGTGCACTTCATGCGTCAGCTTGTGCTTTTCTGCATGTGTGTTTGTGTGTGTGTGGAGGAGGTGGAGGATGGAGACGAAGAAAACAAAGCATTTCAATAAATCAAATTTCTTGTGCCGCACGCTGAGTCAGAAATGTGTGAAAGTTAGAGTGAAGTTAGAGGGACTGCTCTGCTCTTAATGTAAGTGGGAGGGAAAAGCTGTGGTAATATTGGGGAGGGAGGGAGTGAGAGGGAGGGATTGCGGGGGGTGCATGAGAGGGAGGATGAAGAAAGATGAGAGCCGGTAGAATGTGTTCAAATAGATCATTACAATGAAAAGAGAAGGGAGAGAAGAGCCGGGCAGACAACCAAGGAGGTAGAAAAGGGAGGAAGTTGAGGAGAAAGGGTGAGATGTGGAAGAGGAGGCAGATGGAGGGGGAGGGAGGGAGGGAGAGGAGAGAGGGGAGGGGGGTGCAGTCAAATGGCACTCATGACAAATGACATCCCCTGTCTCCCAGTCCCCTCTCCTCAGCACCATGATTTGTCATCTCCACTTCTGACATTTTTCATCGCACTATCAAATCACCCTGACAGAATGATATTTTCTAATTCTCCCAGCCTTGGAGCACGCCAAAAATAATGGCCTCCACATGCTATGCACACTCTTCCTCTGTTACCCCCCCTCCCTCCCCACCTATTCGCATTTTCCCATCCGCGCGATCACATAAACATCCGGTGATTCTTTAATAATGAAAATGCAGCGTCACAAATGTATTGTATGCAGGACCTGACTGGAAGCAATCCGCCCCGCACAGTCATTTAGGTTGTCTCATTTAGGAGGCGGCGCGTGTAACTGTCATTTTAAAAAGGTGCGGCGCTAAGTTGCCCGATTTGTTGCTCCGCACGCCAGTCGTAACCTTAAATAAAGAAGGGGGGAAAAAAAGCAAAGTGACAATTTATTTTCTCCCCGGAAGAAAACAAAAAAAAACACAGTCGTTTCCCCCTCAGATGGAAGAAACCCGCGCCGAGAATACATTATTTCCGCCACTCCATGTGACTTATTTCTGCAATTACTTTCAATTTTTACTGTCTGTGTCTCTGTTTTTTTTTTTTGCAATTGCGTCGAATCGGGGTTGTTGCTCCGTGTTGTGGAGGGGTTGCATCGACGCGGAGTGATAATCAGCACGGTAATCCTTTATCTCTTTGAATGCTAACAGAACTTAGACGAGCCCCCACCTGCTGAGCCTTTGATTTTTGAGCGTATCATCCTCCATTGTTTTATTGAATATTAATAAGGACAATGTCATATCTGTCATGACCCACCTTTCCCATAATCCAGGTCATGGCACTGCAAATGAGTTTATGGTTAATTCCATCTCAGTGGGAGATCACTATCGCTGTAGCCCACAGGCATACAAAGAAAGAGGGATCTCTTTAACTCCTAGCGTGACTGCCGGCTTTGAAGCCATTTGATAACCAGTGTTTACCACTAAGCAACATGCAAATCCAGCAACGTCTTAAGTGCTTTTTCGTTTCTTCCGAGAAGAATGTCTGCAATAAAAAAAAGAATGAGGAGATAAAACTTGCTTTTAAATTTGCTCGCAGCTTTCATCTAGAGAAACTTCTGCAACAATTACAATAATAAAATCATCTCAGTCTTTTCAGTCGGACAAGTCTGTCTCGTTGAAGTTCTTGAAGAAGTTCTTGAAACCTGAGATTTATTCCGATTTATATTATGCTGAATCTGAGAGAAAGCATTTTACTGAAATGTTTGAGTGAATACACAATGGAAGGAACATTTTTTTTTTTCCTTTTAAAAGCTCTTTTTACTACCAGTGTTTGCGACCATATTGTAAGGTGGCTTGGCCAAACCTTCCTTCATATGCTGCTCATAAATAGTTGATGGCAGCGCATCTCTGTGTGTGTGTGTGTGTGTGTGTGTGGGGGGGGGGGGGGGGGGGGTCTTTGTTTGTTCTGGAGTAATTAAAATGCAGTAGATTTAATTGTCTTAGTCAGCCATTAGCTGTGTAAGTGCATGCATATGCGCTTGTGGGTGTGTGTATGAGTGTGTGTGTGTGTGTGTGTGTATGTGTGTGTGTGTGTGTGTGTGGGTGTGTGTGCGCCACAGTACCAGTTTTACAATGTCTGGGGTAATTATGCATTATCCAACAAGGGATCAGTGTCTTGCTCTAAGCAGCAGCCGGGTGTTGTTGTTTAATGTAATAAATGTCATGTATGCATGGCTTCACATGCGCTTCGTTAGCAGTTTAATGCTAACCGTTGAGCATCACCAGTGCCTCCCAGCTATGAGCCAACGTCTGCTAATGACACCGGCGCTAAGCTGCAATCAACACGTAAGGGAGGGATAAACACGGCGCACCGGGCGCCGCCACCTACCGCCAGCCCCTGAGACAGTTATAAATAGCAAGATTCACTTCATTTAAAACCGCCAGCACCAGTGTACAGACTGTATGCTTGGGTTGTCTCAGCACTTCAAGTAAACTGAGATTAAATATCACATGGTGGCTCAGTGAGTAGTGCCGCCACCTCAAAGCAGTAATGTCCCAGGTTCAAATTCCCATTCCAGCTCTGGTTTCTCTCCACATTACGCCATGCTTAAGGTCCATTTGTGCTATGCTACGCAAGTCCACAAACATACCCGGCATGTGCGTAGAGTGTAAACACTCGCATACGTACCTTGCGTTGCTGTGGTATTTGCACAGTTTATCCACTGGGAAGTAGCACTGAGTTCACCTAAGGTCCAACTCCAGAAGAGTTCCAAGCAAAGGCATCTTAGGAGATAGCATTGAACCATACAGCCATTACATATGTTGCATCTTGTTTCTGTGCATTTTCTTTGTCTTCATTCCTGTCAAACCGCACGAATGGTACAACTTTGTCTTTATCGACATCTGTAAACCTGGACCAAATTACGCATGAAATCTACCCATGTAGACGGACAAAGATGGACGTAGTGCATAAATGGTCCAACTGGAGACCGTAAATGCCTAAGCGTGAAGTCTCTGATGGACTGGAGACCTATGTATGGTCACTCCCGTCATTGTTTACAAAGAGGAAGCAACGATGGATGAGGTCCGTAAAGTTTCTCTTTCCCATTGATGACGTTTGTTTGCAGCATCCGGATGGACATCCATTTTTAAGACCCAGTGCTAATACTGACACTGTTCTGGCTGCACTTACACAGACAGACAGACAGCAAGCGGAACAGGCGGTGCTTCAAGCACATTTACCGTCAGCACTCTTTGATCTTGGACTTGATCCCTTCTGCTAATTTTACCAATTAATTTCAGAAAGCGTGGAAGTCTGTTTGGTCAAACAGAGCGCTTCCTGTAACAAGAAGGATTAGCTAAAAAAATGTTATTAGTGCTAACGGCTTGGGGGAGAAGCTGCAATTAGAGGTTAATCAAACACTTGAGCTTGGGATTCACATTCACAGATCTGTTTGGTGGGATGGCGAGCAGCTCTGAAACTGGCCCTGAAACTGATCTGCGCTTTGCCCATGAGCACTTAAGGTGCCAGAGGGTCACTACTTTATAAAATCTAAGCATTTAAAATGGACTTGATTTTTTTTTCCCCGCGCTGTTAGTCAACCCTGTGACTGCGCTGTTGTAATACAAAGTACTGTGCCAGCAACACGCTGAAACTGAGAGAATATTAAAGCAATTTCAGCTCTGCCCGCTCTGAGATTGGGCCACAGTCAAAAGTAATACCAAAGCAGAAGAGATCAGTTTTCTATCATCTGAGAATTCTCTAAAGATGAAATAGGCCTCATAAATGAGTCTCAATGATAACTGATGTATGGTAAATGATAGAGAGAAGATAATACGGGAAATTGGCCGAACGGCGTCTGGAGACTGAATCAATTCATTTCGGAGTAGAGATCTATTGCGGGCCTCGGTATTTTCTTTAAGGTGCGGTCTATGCTTTGCCGCAGAGTTCACATTAATTCCCACATCATCATTTGCACTCACACAGCTTATACGGTGTCACACACACACACACACACATACACACACATACACACACACCGGGTCCCAGTGTGGTGGAGAGTCCTGGTGGTTATCAGGCTGCACAACAGAGGCGGGACGTCTGCTGGAGAGCCCCATCAGCCGTCCGCGTGCCGCTTCCCCGATTCTATCTTTTTTAGGCCCGCTCTCGATAAGGCCATCCGCCTTAACCTGAGTGCAAAATGTCGGGGAGCGGGACAAGAGTGGGACGGCAGATAAGTGGAGGAGAGGGGAAGGATGGTATGGAGTGCACGGGAAGGAAGGAGGTAAAGGAGGTAGAGGAGAGAGGAGGGGAGATTGATTTGGCCGGGCCGGGAGATGACTGCTGATGAAGGCCTCTCATAGACAGATGGATACAGCGTCAGGTCCCCGCTCCTATAAGCCCTGGGCCTAATCCGCCTCAAATTTCCCTCTGATTGCTTCTAAATTGCCTTCTCCCATAGTTTCCTGCTGATTTCTCACCGTGAACTCCTTCCCCGGCTGCCTATACCTCTCTCCGAACTGGATGATGTCTGGCCCGATGCGCCGCTTCCTCGCCTGTGACCGCAGAATGTGCTAAGAGAGCGATAGGACAGAGTGTGAGAGGTGTCGGCTCCTGTGCCCTTGTGTGTGACTGTCTGTCTGTGTGTGTGTTTCTGTGTGTGTGTGCGTGTGTGTGCGCGTGTCCAGTGCCTCATAAAATCAGTCTCAGGTCTTGTCATTAAAATGCATTATCATCCCACTGTGTCAAGAGAGGAGACAAATAGTCTTTCTCTCTCCCTGCTATCTCTGTCTCATTCTTATTCTCACTTTCATACACTCCCTGACTCCATCTCTTCAGGGGTGCAGGGAGGAGGAGGAGTGGGAGGAGGTGGTGGTGGTGGTGGTGGTGGTAGTAGTAGTAGTAGTAGTAGATGGATGGAGGGAATCTTTCTTTTTCCTCTTCCTCCCCGTTAATTTCTCGTCTCTCCCTTTTTCACCGGCTTTAATTACAACGTTTTGTCCCCACCCGTTTTTCAATGTGTCACAGTGTCTCTGGACCCTGTCAGTCTCCTCTCCCTCCATTTTCTCCCCTTTTTTTTCTCACTCCCTGCTCTCCCTTTAATTCTCCGTTGCTTAGCTGGCAGAAATGTGATGCAGAGTTATTCAAAATGGGAACTTTGTTTTCTTCCAGCGGGTCGGTTGCCCCCACTCAGTGGTGTAATAACAGAGCTATGGTCGAACACACTCTGATTTGTTTGCCAGTCATTTATCACAGGACCTTTTCCTTTGCTATCATTAATACAGAGTGGTGGGGGGGATGGACAGAAGCAGAGAGGAAGGGAAAAGAGGAGGAGGACAGGAGTACAGAGAGAAAGAGAGACAAAACCAAAGAAGCATACATTCAGAGATGCAGAAAGAAAGGTCAAGTAAAGAGACAAACAAGGTAAGGAGGGTGGTGGAGGGGGGGGGGTGGCTTTAGAGAGAAAAGGAGGGAGAGTGAAGAGAGAGAATAAAATTGAGAGGGAGAGAGGGAGAGATACCGGGGAAGGAGTAGAGAAGATTGCATTTCAGAATTACTGGCCAACACCTAACAATTTATGCCCTCATGCAGTGCTTGGCAGCAGCTGGAGCCTGCAAAGCCTGCGGTGAGTGTGCATGTGTGTGTGTGTGTGTGTGTGTGTGAAAGAGAGAGAGGGGGGGGGGGGGGGGGGGGGGTGGAGGAAAGCAAAGGTAAGCTACAACACTCCATAGCAGTGAAGTGACATTATCAAGGGGCATTAACAGAAAGGTGTTGGGTATCAGCGTCTGTGTAAACCGATATACGCGGCGGTTTTATTCACTAAAACGAGGTTTCGCGCGATGGCGAAGAGCCACGTTCTGCAGAGAGAGAGGCGACAAAAACATAGGGGCCGCCGCGTATCTTATCCAACATCTCCTCGCTTTTATCTTATCTGTTGATTCAACGATGAGGCCAAGCAGGAAGGCGCAGGAATCCACACCATAATATTTTGACACAGGGCTGGAAAAAAATCAAAAAAGACCCCACCACAGGATTGGAGAATTAGAGTTTTTATTTATTTATTTATTTATTGTTAATGGCAGGATGTCAATTGCAGAATTTGACATGTGGTATTCCCTAGGAGCTGACACATGAGAGGGAGCGCTGACCGAACAGCCTTGTTATTTTGATCATTTTTTTTTTATGTTGTTGTTATTTTTCTATTAAAAACAAAAAAAAAAAAGAAAAGTGAGGTCAACACCAGACTACATGATCAACTGCACAAGGCCTGGCAGACAGAGGACTCTGCCCGGCCAAAACTGTGCAAGCCTGCGAGTATGGATGCTAACGCGAACCATTTGTAGCGCTGCTTTTTTACGAACAGTTAATCCATTACAACATGAGATTGTAGTTAAGAAAACTTTGATCCAGTCAGGGGCAAATAAGGATAGCGGTTATTTTGTCAGTTTGTTGATGGTTAAAAAGATTAAAAATAAAGTATGGTTCTTGTTCTTAAACGACCCCCACATAAAAAAAGGATTTAGGGGGAAAAAAAAGGGGGAAAACAGTATCAGCCATAATAGTGTCTTGTTGTACACATGTGCGCACGCACCCTCTGTTGCACGCTGACACGGACCCCTACGAGGGAGCACAGTGGGCAGTGGAGGTGGTAGTGAGGGCCGGAAAAATTAAACCATCTGCAGGGAGCTCCAGTCTGAGAATATGAACAGAAAAATGAAGGTGACATTTGAGAGAAAGAGAGAAAGAGAGAGAGAGAGAGAGAGAGGGAGAGGGAGAGGGAGAGAGAGGTGTATGGGTGAGGGAGGGAGGGGGGATTTAATAGGTCCCTGAGACACGAAGGGTGTGAGATGAGATGATGAAACCAGAGGATAGAGGGGAGGGAGGGCGGGAAGAGAGAGGGAGATTGTGTGTCAAAATGTGGATGTTTGGAGATTGGGCTTCCAACCCTGCCAAATGATTAAAATGTTCCCTCTGACATTCATATTCCCCTATCTGGAATCCTGCCTACGTACAACGGCCCGCGTTGAATATGAATCCAGAGATGGCCGTATAGGATGTGATCTGAGGAGTGTTTATGGCTGGAGATGCAATTTGGCCATGTTGCATTTGGTGACAGATGAAGCAGAGATAAGATTTTTTTTTACGACGCTATTAATAGGAGTCATTGATTCATCAGCGGCAGCGTCTCTGATTAATATCCGAACCACGAATTCATATTTCAAAATTCTGCATCGTTTTGTATGATTTTAAAATCAATTACTTGAATTTAATTGGCATGTTTCCAGCTAAATCACACAAATAAAAAAAAAGGTCGACCAGTCCAGAGAGACATTATTGTTGGTTTCATATCATTAAATACAAATAATTACATCAAATGAAATTTGACTACAACGGTGTCCACTCCCCACACACGCACACTCAGGCGTAGTGTGTGCTCACACGTGGACAAACACAAAATAAATGCACAACAAAAGAAATCAGGGGGGACCTCAGACATCAGAATCTCCCTGAGTGTGAGAGTCACCATCCCTTTCCTTCCAACGCTCTGGAGATGAGGGTTGTCATGGTTACGGGGGCAGAAAAATCACCCCATCGCACACCCTCCACCACCCCACCCCACCCCCATGATACACACACACACACGCCATTTTTTTTTCCCTCAGTTGTCCGGGCATTGCTGATGTCACTGGTGAAAGTATGAATTTAACATACAGGTCAGGAGATGCATATCTGGGCTGTGGTAAGCCGTCAGGAGACGTGGAGGGAGAACGGAACAAGAGCCCCGGCGCCTGACAGACAGACGCACCGTCCGAAATGCCCTTGAAATTTAAAAGAGGAGGCAATAAAAAGAAATGAGAGGAAATTCCAAATTCAATCTCAGAGAGATTTGCCATCGCGGATGTTCCCCTCTCGCTCCCTTTTCTCCTTTTCAGGTGCAATTAGACCCTTTTCTCTGGGCAAAAAAAAGGGGTAGGGAAATAGCTTGAAAAAAAAATGAGAGAGGAGAAGAGAAACAGAGGGATGGTCAAACAAAGCAGAGAGAGGAGGTATATGGAGGAGGTTCTTTGAGAGTTGCTTTTGTTTTGTTTTTTTTTGCTTTTGCTGTGTCTGTGGCATTATAAACTAGAAGTTCACTAAGCACTTAGGGGATTACAGTGCACTTGCTCCTGATAAATATCTTAATTTTGATGCGATTTTTAAGCCATCAACATAATTATTATTTTTCATTTTTCTTCCCCGTTCCAACTTGTTTTTAATGAAGACTCTTTTCAATAAACAAATGGATATGCATTAAGGGGGATGATGGGGCTTTCAAGTCTAAACCTCTCATGTCTATTAAGTGCTTCCATTACACCACGTTTCTTCAGCAGCAGCCCCCCCCCCAGTAAATGTTGTTGTTGTTTTGTTTTTTTTTTTCTATCTGTCTTGAAAGCAGAGGTCTGTGAGGTCTCTAGTTCATACACATGCACTGACACGCCGCTCCGTCTCTGCTTTTCCATCATGTCTATTCAGACGCCACACGACACAGTTGGACAAATAGCCACGTATTATTTATTTACATCGTATAGGTAAAAAAATAAGAATTGGAAATCACCACTCAAATTAGTGATGACTTAATTAATCAACATCATTTAAAGTGATTCGATTCTCATTTTCATGTTCTTCTCGTATTGTGGAATTTGCACCACAAAATGTTTTTTTTACCATTATTTACGAAATTTATGCCATTAATTAAAATCCGAATGACTGAATCCATAAAAAGTGTAAATCCTCTAATTAAAGAATTTAACAGTTGATGCCCAGAGTTCAATTCTGCTGAGAACTAACAAACACGGGGACGGTAAATCAGCGCTCTGCGTCTGGATATTGTCCTCATATAATTGGTGTTTGATACCTCTGATTGACTATTGATCGGCACTGAGTTTTGACCCCGGCAATAAATCTGAGAGCCCTGGTGGCCGGGACGCCGCATGGCTGAATCTGAAATATTTTATCCGCGGCTTAAGAGGAATAGCCACTTATTCTCCCCTTACACACGTTTTTCTTTTTTTATGACAGCGCTGCTCTCATCTTTCCTCTTAAGTTTTACCCTTTTGTGACCTTTTGGAGAGACCAAACGTGTCTGCGTTATATATGGGCTGTCCTAAGATGACGGGGTGGGTAGGGAGGTTATGAAGGGGGTGCATTAGCCGGTCCCCCCCCCCCCTTGCCCCACCCCCACCTACCCCCACCCTCCCACCCTACTGCACCCCGCCATGGCAGAGTCCCCAACCCCTACTCCGCTTCACTTCATTCATTTTGTTCGTCCCCTGCGGTCGGCCGGCAAGGCCTCTAAATCCTCCCTTTATTGTACACGGCGCACACAAAGGCTCGGCCTGCTCTCTCATTTCCTTGATGTGCCTTTGGACAGCGGCGCTGGCTTTGTAGGCATCGACGCAAACATTAGCATAAAGCAGCTCCCGGGGACCGGCGGACAATCAGCTCGACTGTTTCTGGTCCATCCCGTCGATTTACACACCCCCCCCACCTCAAAAAAAAAAAAAAAAAGTGCGGCCGCGGGAATTAAATACCTGCGTGGCCATCCCCGAGATCCTCGGGCCGGAGACACAAGAGAGAGAGCGAGAGATGACCCCTCTTGATCTGAGGTGGCGCGGTTCTTTCCCTTGGCTTTGACCTCATCTCTGCCTCTGTCTCGCTTCCTCACCTTCCTCTTCAGTGCCAACAAAAGTGGGATTACCCAGAGAGAAAGAGAGAGAGAGAGAGAGAGAGAGAGTGGAGTAAAGTTGGTGTGTTTGTGGCAGAGTTAAGCTTTTCCAACCAATGGAAGTGGGGGGGGGTCGGGGGGGGGGGGGGGGGGTTTGGGGGTCCCATCCTAAAATAGACTCACTTGAAGCTGCCAGGCGGGTAATTATTGACCAGGAGAGGCGAGAGAGTGGCAAACAACACACTCATTACCCATGGAGATTGCACACTCACCGCTGAAACACCAGCCTGGCCATGCAAAATGGGTGGCCGCTGCCCTCTTTTTGTGTGGTCAGAAATCTAGAGAGTCATTAGAATTTTTTTTTCTTCTCTTTTTTTTTTTTTTCTTTTCCCTCGCCAGGGCCTGTTTAATGTCCCCAGAGTTGCATGTGGGGAGTCAAGCTGCCTTTGAGGAGGTGGCAGCCACTCCGGGGAGAGAGTCGGTGGCCCCGGCGTCTGCTTCAAAGCCCCCTGCCTCCATCTTTCATGTCTCTCACATGTGAAGTGATGAGAAATACACGGAAGAATAGACGCAAATGTACGTTTCACATGTGCTCGCTGCAACCTCCGCAATGACATCCGCCTGTAGGAAAAAAGAAAAAAGCAGAGCACATTGGTGTCACCATTGTGCTCTTTGTGGTTGTGTTTTTCAGTAATTATGCAGATTTATTTTCCTCTTTATGCTATAACTCATGTTAGGAAAAGAATTCAGCATAAACATGTAAAATGTGAACAGGATCCGTATTTGTATGTGCACCAAATAAGGCACGATGTGCATGTAAACACAAAAATAGCAGATTTTGCACTTAACGAAGAAACTTCTTAATTAGGCCTACATATGCAAAACTATAAATGAAATATAATTTGTAAAACAACATTCAGATGTGTAAGATTTCACTTTGACTTTGGCATTTTTTTCCCTTCATTAATTATCACTTAATATTTTGTTTACACCTTTGAATAAATTAATATCCCACATGCTTTCTAAGCTGCCTATTCCCTTCTTTGTATTACAAATTCTGTCATATTGTGTAAATTAAAAAAAACAAACAAAATCAAAGCAGATTTGGGATAAATAATCTATTCTTTGCTGTATTTATGGAGGTTAAATGTGCATATTATACATGTGGATTAAAGTCTACAAAAAAGCCTCCTCCATAATTTACACAGCACATATTGACATGTACGTTTGTCCGTTACATTAACAATACTGCACGTTTTCACATTTAATAGGAATATATTTTTCTTTCTCCTGGACGCTCCACGTGTCCGTGTGAGCTTTCCAAGGATGCAGCAAAACAAACACGATTGTTCGACAACAATGCACACTTCTCCTCTTCCTCACTCCTCCTTCAATTGCATTTACGAAAGCAGATTTCCATCGCCTACGCGGTCTTTTTTTTTCTTTTTCAATTCCCAAATGTTTATCAGGCAGATGAGAGCCAGAACACTTGTAATAGCAATGTGTCATTATTCATAGTCGATATTAGCCGCGTGACTCTGTCGTTCTCTCTCTCTCTCTCTCTCTCTTCCTCTGTCTTTGCGGCATGGCGCTGGGTTTATTCCTACCCATCAGGTAGTGGGGCGTGACAGGGGGTAGTGTTGTTAGGACCGAGGTCCCTGCTATGTCCCCTGATGTGGACAGACATTATAAATGACATGGCCCAATCAGATGCGAGATGGCGACCGGGGGTTGCGGTGGTGGTGGAGTGTGTGTGTGTGTGTGTGTGTGCGTGTGTGTGTGTGAGTGTGTGTGTGGGAGAAAAGGAGAAAAAGGGATGGTGAGTGAGGAGAAGATGAGAAAACACGGGGAGCCTCATTTGATGCAGTTAATGTGCAGATTTATGTAGAGGGACAGTGGTCAACATTCATAAGATCTTCCTTCCTCCCTCCCAGCCAACTCCGCCCCACCCCTCCTCCTCCTCCCACCCCATTTCTCCCCATCCCCACCCCGCCCCCCTCCCTCCCCCCCACAGGCTTTTCTCCTTTCTTCCTCTCCCCCTCATCCTCCGTCACTCACCATCATTCCTCCCTGCTCTCCCCCGTTCTCTGCCCGTCTCTCATCTGTCTCTGTGTCTCCGGCGAGCGGGGGGACTGGGATTGTTGTGGACTGCAGCCATCAGGCCAATAGGAGGCATAGGTAGACCACAGAAACACTCCGACCAGCACAGCGCCGAGCCGCAGAGAGCCAGAGATGATACACATCAGACAGTCGCTGTTTCATATATCCGCCAGCGTCGCCAGCCAGGACAACGTGTTTTTAGCACACACGCACCACCTACATTATAATGCACAGTGTGAAATAGTTAACTATAGCAAGGCTGGTGGTTAACGCAAAGTGCACACAGCTCCAGAAAAGAACAGTAATTACACAGAGAAAAGGGTCAAAAGCTGTGGAAGGAGCCACTTTCACTTCGCATATGGTGATTAAAAAGGTGCAGCTCTGCTACAGTTGCACACTTGAAACACACTTCAGGTGTATTTGAAATTACAACAATCTCAAAACTATTGAAAAACCTGTTCAGATGGAACACTGTGTATTCTCAGACCAGTCATTTGTATATTATTCAATTTTCTTCTTTCAATCCCCATCTTTTTCAATTCATAGCCAGAAAATAAACTGTGAGCTCCCTCCATCGATGACAGAAGATTTCACATTGTGTCTCTTCCTTATCGATCGCTGTTGTCTCTGGTGAAGTCAGTGTGCAGTTGTAACGTCTCTCACCACCAGGAATCTTGCGATACACTTTATCCTGGTATTAAATTTAAAAAAAAATGGAAAAATCATTGCATTTTGTTGCATACAGCTGCATCGTCCTGACACATCTTGTCCTAATATTTACTCTTCAGGTCTTAGGGAATACATTTATTCTGTGTGTTAAATTGGGGAATGAATCTACACGGTGGTGTTTTTTTTTTTTTTAATCTGGCTGCCTCACACTGAGCTGTGACCAAATGGTCCCTCTTCGTGGGCAGAACTTTTGTGGGACAAGAGAAACTTTTTCGCAATTTGCTCCTGGAGAAGGGAGGGGTCGGGAAAAAAAAAAAAAACCCTCAAAATTTCAAAATGTCACAATATCCCTTTAAGCATTCTGCAATATTTTCATTACAGTGGTGTAAAACCCACGCATGGCTTCGCGCACTGATTGAATCAATTTATTTCTGAATTAGCCCGGAAACCCCTAAAAAAAAAAAAAAAAACACACCCACACACACACACACACACACACACATACACACACACACACACACACACACGCTCACTCACACCGGCTTCCGTCACTTTCTCATCTTTTCGCCCTTCACACAGCACTTTCTCTCTCACTTTTATTCTCCTTACCTCTCCCCCTGACTCTCTCTCTCTTTCCCAGTCCACTGAGTTTTCTGGTAATCCCTCTCAATCATTACAGAGGCCCTTCACTCTTCGCGGGACTTTCTCACCCCTCGTTGCGCCCCAGACTTTCATCCATTTTCCCTCTCGTCCCCGTTCCCTCTCTCAAACCCGCCTCAGCACGTCTCCTCTTCCCATTCCCGGGGAAAACTAACAGAAATAACTTTTTTCTAACGCGGCGCTTCAAACCCCCCCCTCCCCGCTCCACTCCCGAAAAAAAAAAACGTATTCACGTATTTGTTGAAACCTTTCGGCTCGAGTTTCTCATTAACAAAGAAAAAAAAACACACACACACGAGAACACAAATTTGCGAAATTCAAGAATTATCAAGCGCGGTCACGCTTTACGCCGGCGCTCGCATCAGATACTCATACACAGCGAGCCGGTGTGTACCTGTTTGAGGATGCCGTCTCCGCAGAGGCTTAAGAAAAGCAAATAACATCAGTAACATTCAAATGTAAGCTTCACTTTCATGCCAGCAATCATTTTGTCACACGTTTTTCAAACGGGGGCATATCTGGCTCGGGAGTGAAACCGGTGGAGCTCAGTGTTTCTACCTGCAGCAGCGACCGTCTGTAGTTCTCTCTGTCTGAGAGCCTAAAGCTGCAGCTTTACAAGTGAACCTGCCAGTGTGATCTCAGACTGGCTGCACCCTGGGGCAAGGCAGAGGAGACTATACGCTCTGTGTGTGTGTGTATGTGTGTGTGTGTGTGCGTGTGTGTGTGTGTGTGTGTGTGTGTGTGAGTGTGAGTGTGAGTGTGTGTGTGTGTGTGTGTGTGTGTGTGTGTATAGTGTTTTAGAGCTGGCACAACCACCCTTGAAAAGCACTCTCGAGACCCTGATTCCATAGCTCAATATTATGATCTCTGAGATCTCTCCTTACACCAGGATGGAACTTATGGATTTTGCGTGTGTTCTCCTTGCAACGCTATTAGCTGCTATTTCCATACTGTACAGTGTGTGTGTGTGCGTGTGTGTGTGTCTCTCCTCTGCCCGGCTGCCTGTCAGCTACTGTCTCCTCAGTCAGAGCGACAATAAAACTCTGATTCGCTTTTTATTGATGGCGGGCGTGAACGCCGGCGACGAGCAATACTTTCCTCCTGACCTTACGCGTTATTGTGTTTTGTTTTATTTCCTGTGGCATCGCGATGGCGCTGGCGTAATACGTCCGCGGGGACTAATTGCCGTGCTGCGATTTCCTCCATGGTTTATTGTTGGGATTGTTTTACCCCGGCTCCGGTTCCCATGTGCCCTGGTGGCCCGCAACACATCCAGCCGAGCTAGCGTCCGCAGAGGATGGTTTTACACTGATGCAGTCTGTTAAACACTGGCAGTGAAACCACAGCACACACACACACACACATGCACGCCCCTCCCTCTCTGTTTATGAGTTTCGGAAGACGTATCCAGGAGCGGAAAACGCGAGCGGGGCAAAACTTTCACAGGCCACAAGCTCATTTTCATATTTCCTTTTACGCGCGCCACATTGCAGTCTTTAGCACTATTTATGGAGTGCGACTTCACGGTGTCGTCCTACAGTAAGACGCTGTGATTTTAAAGTTGACAAAGAGTTCCCCTTTCATTCTAGTTAGGGAGAGGCGGCTTGATTGACAGAGAAACACTTGAAGGGGGCCATATGAAGATAGCTGGCTGGGACGGCTGGAGAGAGAGAGCGCGAGCGTGAGTTGCACTTGCTAATTAAAAGAGAAGCAGCTGTCTTTCTTTCACTTTCTGTTATTCCCTTGTTCCTGGGAGTATTAATGTTTTATTCAGGAGAAACATAACTACAGATGAAATTAATAAAATCAGGCCCTGCCTTTCCCTTGCCATCTCTTGGGGGGGTGGGAAATTCAAACGCTCGTTTCTCCCGGCTTTGAAAGTGCAAACTCAAAGTGCTGCGTGTACTGTAGTTTTCATTTCTTCATTTCCTGCATATTAAGTTACTTTTCCCTTTTGTTTCAAAGCGCATTGCCCCGAAAATAAAGATCAATTTTTCAGTGCGAGAGGCTTTGGAATTAGAGCAGTGTTTTTCCGCACACTGGCAGAGTGATTTACTGTAGTTGCAGCATTATTTTCATGGCACGTGTTGTCTGCAATCTGCGATTTTATTTCTTTTTTTTTTCTCCCTTCGTCCACAGAATGTGTCACAAATTACAGAGCGCCGGGCTTTTCTTCCTGCCGACGCAGGTCCGCGTGAGGTAGAGGCAGAGAGGGAAGTGTGATTGCGTTTTAGCGTGCCTACCGTGTCTGTACTTGCTGTATTAAGAGTCTCGGCACCCTTCTGCTGATTGTGCCCAGCGAGCGCGTGTGCACACGAGTGTGCTTCATTTGACTATACGTCCAGGCCCTGGGAGTGTTTGCCTGTCTGATCACCTCATGTGAGTCTAAGGAGGGCAGCCATGCGCGGCTAACACGCACTTCAGAGTTGAACTAATTGTGTCATTTTTAACATGAATCCGTGCTCGCCCGCATTTTATTCACTCTCTTCTCCCTCCCTCTCCCCTGAGCCACACAATGAAGGCAGAGTGGGGCGAGGGAGGCCTCGCATCCCCTCCCAGCTCCGCAGGAATTTTCAATGCCCGCGTGCAGGTGCATCATTTATTTCCCCAGCAATGCACGCCTGTTTCTCTCTCACCCTCTGCACCTTTGTGAGGACCGAGTATCCTCGCGGCGGTGAAAAGGAGGGGCGGGCGTCTTAAGGTTTTCCGCCGTGGCTGACGGCGACGGAGTTAATTGCGAGCGTGAGTTTGGGGGCCGAGGTCAGTCTCCGGGTTGCGGTCGGCATTCAGTGTGGCATCCGGGTTGGGAAGCTGAACGTTGTGCCTGCGTCTGGGTCACTGCCAACCATAGAGTACCATACAGCATGTTTTTTTAGCTCCTTAAGCTAAAATCGAATGCTTTAGCAGACTTC
Organism: Karalla daura; assembly: GCA_029224185.1. Lineage (NCBI taxonomy): Eukaryota > Metazoa > Chordata > Actinopteri > Chaetodontiformes > Leiognathidae > Karalla > Karalla daura. Next base: position 15,078,872 of record CM055208.1, read on the forward strand.
CAAAGCACAGCAGGAAAAGGTTTTTATACTCATTTGGTGCCCTGCATGTAATAAAACCAACACACATAGAATATTTCTTGACACTTTTTATTGATCACTGGATGATCTTATGTATAGGCGCAAGATTGTCCTGCCGTTCCACGTCCTTGTCTATTCCCTCTATTTAGCGAGCTCTCTTGACCATGTTTACCACTGTGCATCCAAGGGCACAGTAATTGTGAGTTTTCATTACTGTGGATCATGCGTTGACATCAACTGCACTAGTTACAAAGAGAGAGATGGGACAAAGGTGGACTGATATCTGTAGTTAGTTCAACTAATTACTTTGCTTTCTGATAGTGAAAACAGTTGTAGCCTTTGCACCAAATGATTGAATAAAGCAAAAGAAAAAACTCTGTGCTGGCCCTGTAGATGTGGGCCTGTCTAGTCCTGGTCCCAGTGAAGAGGGGGAAATAATCAAGCCTTGTAGAAAATCAAACCCCCACCATCTGAGCCCTGTCGTGTGCCACCGCCTTCCACCCTCGCCTATTGTTTTTATCTGGCTGGACCAAAAAGGGAAACTGGTGCTGTGTAGCTCTACCTCGTGTCTCGCTCTCCATCCGACCCCCCCCCCCCCCCCACACACACACACACATACACACACACACACACTCCCTCCTTCTTTGTGAAGGGGTTTTTGCAGCAGTCAGCATCACTCAGAGTGAAGGCTGATGTCAGACACTATGTACACATGTGATTCTATATGTGCCTGGAAACTAATATCAGCGCACGGTTCGCTACATCGAAAGAAGGAATATATTAGCAGATTTTGGGAGTGGACAGCCCACTCGTTATTTTGACAGCGCAAAGGCACAGAAAGAAAAATCTTTTTGTGGAACTTGATCTCGGGCCTGTGGGGGGAAGCACACATGTGTTTCCAGACATGCGAGACATAACTACCCAACTGTTTCTTGGCTCTCGCTGACACATTAGAGTAATGCGTGTGTCACCGACAAACTCTCTAATCCCGGTCTAAAAACGGCAACTGAGCAAATCCACGTTGTCTATAGAAACGCCGACAAACTCCCTCTTGTGTCTGTGCTGATAACAGAGCCTCCTCCCAGAGTCAGTGGCATCAGTCTTTTGATAACATTTGTTGTCCCGTAATGCAATTTAAAGCCTCCCCAGACGGATAGAGACTTTTTTCTGTTTGTAATGCATGCATATATTAAACATGGGTATAAACATTTCCTTATCCAAGGGCAGTCAGCCCATACAGTGCATGCAATACGCTCCCTTGACATGCAGCCTTGTTGCCAGTTGTCCCACATGGGAGCTGCCCCGTTCGCCTACCAGCTCCACTGCCACTTTCGGATGCCTTGCTCAAAAGCGTCATGAAGTATCAGTATCCCTCTGTGGCGCGCGCCTTTCGCCTGTCGTGGAATCCGGCCACATGTGAGCCTGCGAGACCATCCTTCACACCGCGCTGAGCACCGGAGCTTTTTAATGGCCGTCTCTTGTCTCTTAGCCCCGTGATCTCTCACTCGGCCGAAGCAGCCCGAGCCACAGAACCTTAATGGACTCCCCGCTGCACAAATAATGAGACAAGTTAAGACGTTAGCGGCAGCAAGACGAGATGAAATGTAAAAAAAAAGAAAAAAACACAAGGAGTGAGTGAGGGTGAGTAGGAGACGCGGCCCGGGGCTGAGTGATTACAGGCCCAATGCAGATGTAGACTTCTGGACAAAGCAAATGGGAACAGAGGTGTGTTTGTACAGATACACAGTGCGGGTACATGCCTCTACCCACCTAACAGCAAAGAACACATGTGCACACTCACTCCCTCACCCTCTCTCTCTCTCTCTCTCTCACACACACACACACACACACACACACACACACACACACACACACACTCGGGCAGTGCTGTCTGCTTGATCAATAGTTTCCTGTGCTGGGGAGGGGTGATGACTGCAGACAGCAGTCAAAGCCCTGAGGACCAGAGGGTGACACCCCTTATCAACTGAGCAAGGTGAAATGTCAAACACTGGATCTAGAGCGCTCTCTCTCTCTCTCTCTCTCTCTCTCTCTCTCTCTCTCTCTCTCTCTCTCTCCCACTCTCTCTCAACCACACACCCCTTCCCGTCTCTCCTATGAGAAACTTCCCCTCATTTTCCCTCTCAGATTCCCTCTCTGAACCTCTTTCTCCCGCCTGCTTAGACATTTTTGCCCCTTAATTTCCATCCCTCTCTCTCACTTCTTTCTCTCCATTGCTCCCTCACCTAACTGAATTCCCATCCCCTCCCTCTCTCTCTAACTCCTAATCACTCCCCAAACGTTAAGCCCGCTCTGCCACTCTCCCAGAGATGCTTTTTCTATCGCCCTCTTTTTAATTCTCGCTTTCATCGCCGTTCTCTAATTCTGTTGATAACAGCCTCGCCCCTTTCTATCTTCCATCTGTTTCACATTGTTTTTCCCCACCGCCCTTTTTACTCCATCCTCTCTTTTTTTCTCCCAGCCTCTGACACTCCTTTGTACAATTGCTCCTTCACTAAATCGCTGTTTTTACTTTTACACAGTAACTGCACAACAGCAGAACGGCCTATTGAGCAGAACATAGATATAAATATGAATTTGAATATGGTGACAATGTTTGTGGGGGTGTTTCAGCGCTAATCTGGCTTATATGCACTCTGCATGTCTTACACCCTGTCCATTTCCATGGCCCTGAGCTTAATAACAACACTGTAGGATTAGTGCAGGGTGACTTCACACAATAAAAAAAAGAAAGAAAGGGAGGAAAAAATGCCACTCTCTCAGATGCAAACGTGGCAGGCGGCGGGAATACAGGCATATCATTATGTAGGAATTTACTTAAATGCAAGGGATATGTTTATTGACCTCACACTATGCTATTAGAGCTCAATTATGTAATAGATAATTTGATATGTGTGGAAGAAACTCAAGAAATGGAAAAATAGATAAAAGGAAAGAACAGCTTTCACACAGACACCAATCTCAGCTACTATACTATCTTATCCAAGGTTGGTAAACATGCTTTCCTCCAGTGTCACACCACCAGACAACACATCTCCCCTCTCCCTGACCACTGCATAACATTTGGTATTAATTCCTCATCTGGCAAAAGGATTATCATCCTCAGATTGGATTTATGATCTCAGTGCTCAGGCAGGTTTATCCAGCCACCATATGTAGAATTATCATTAGGGCTTTAATCCTCCGCAGACCACTCAAACACACATACACACACGCACAAAAACACGTCCACACCCTCCACAGTGAAGTGTCGCAAAGATGGTGGCAATTGGCGGCCGGGGACTGTTGTCTCCTGCGTGTCAGGACACACTCTCCAGCGTGGACGCCCAGTTCAGTGCTGTAAAGTCCAATCCAGTCCAGTCCAATCCAGTCCAGTCCGGTCCAGTCCAGTCCTGTCCAGTCCAGTGCAGTCTAGGCCTGTCCTGTCCTGTCCAGCACTGACAGCATGAACCATGAAAACAATGAGATACACAGAGAGAAGGAGAAAAAACACCCGGATGTCATTTGAAGAGATCAGACAGACAGAGATCAGGCTAAAAAAAAATGGTATTAAGGGAGGAGGGGTAAAGGGCGTATTATTTTCTCACAAAAGCCATTTTTTGGAGCTAATTCTGCATGCTTTTGTTTTTTTTCTTTTTTTTCAGTGAGTCACTCACTCCTAGTGTCAGGGACTAATGGAATGCAAGTAACAGAGTTGTGTATCTAGGATACAAAAAAATGAGTAACTATGGTTCAGTGCAGTTGTACAGAAAATCAGAAAGCAGTTACTGTAGACCCTGGATACACCAGGACACCAGGTCACTAGTCCATCACAGGCCACACACACAAGAGGCCATTTAGAGTCTCCAGTCAATCTAAACATACATGTTTTTAGACTCTGGAAGTAAACCAGAGTATCTGGAGAAAACTACACAGTACTTAACACTTGACGAATAGTCGCCCTTACTTAAAGACATAGCAGACTATATTCTCAAAGTCATCCCCCTAACACCACTCCCTCCAACTCGGTTTATGGCTCTCTCCTCGGCCTCGGTTACTCAGCTTCTGAGTCACTCACTCACTCACCCTTTCGCCCCATTTACTCAGTGTCTGCCTCCTTTGCCCCCCCCCCCCCCCCCCCCCCCCCCCCCACACACACACACACACACACACACACTTTCCTGAAGTCCACGGCAATATCCCAGCCCTATTCAAAGCACGTGAATACGTCCAGAGATGATTCCAAGGGGGGATATTACATTGATTTCACCTCATGAATGCGGCGGTCCACTCTGCTATTGTAGCACCTGCCTTCAGGCTATTTGGTGTAATTCCGGTAATGCCTAAAGTACAGAGGGGACACGCTTTGCTACCTGATGTTTCGTCAATATGATCAATGGCAACTGAGATGTCACATAAGTGATTATATGAATGCTGTAGTGTAACAACCGGTCAGGCCGGTGTAATTTTGATCGGTAAAATGGAGATGTGAAGTCCAACATTTTGTCAGAGTAATCAGCTGTGTTGAAAGAAACCTGGATAAGAAAAAAAACAAAAAAACTGCACCTTCCTGCCTCAAAACTATGCATCTTCATTCTCGTGACAGGAGGGCATTTTAATAAATGAAATCAATACGAGATCGGGGCTCTCACCTGATTTCGACCGGTCAATCTGCGTCGAGGAAAGAACACCTGTTCCTAATCTTTCATGCAGCGAGTGCACATCATTACTGATTCATCCACCATCACCACTACCACCTCCTCTCTCCCTCTCTCTCTCTCTCTTTTCTCTCTGATAAGTCATCACCGTCACCCCCCCCCCCCCTCTGCTCCCCTGCCTCCGCCGCTCCCCCAGGCTCCGCCGTCTCTAATCAAGGCCTAATGAGCCTAATTGCTCGTTAAAACATGCCAGAGTATGACACAGCGGCGCTGCAGCGTCTGCCATATGGTCGGGGTTGGCCCCAGGCCCCCGAGCTGCCAACTGTTCCCGGGCTGACTGACAGTGGCTGCCATCGCAGTCTCTCTCTCCTGGTGATGATTCAGCAGTCAGCCACCGCTGCTGCTGCGCTCAACACAGCCCAGGACAGGGCTGGGAAGTGTGTCTGGTGTGTATGGTGTGTATGTGTGTGTGTGTGTGTGTGTGTGGACTGACCATCTCACTTTCCCTCTGGGTTCAGAAGTTGTCCTTCAAGCTACGGGGACATATCCGGACAGCTTAGGTGCTAAATACAGTGCAGAGCTATGACCACTTGGTGGGTTTTATCTTGTTAACATTAATATGAGTTATATGAGATATAAGCTGGCTTCTTCTTGTGAAATGTTTGGCACTTAGTTCGACTGCAATTTTCGATTCAATGTGATTTGTTTGATTTTTTAGAAAATGATCACATTGCATTTGGAGCACTCAAGACCGACGTCCGACCCATCAAAAGACATGTTTTTCTAATTAAGAGAGAGAAAAAAAACATTCCCGCATCTTTGAGGCTGCAGTCTGCGTTTCAACTTCACAAATCACTGATTTCCTACACCAGAATTGTTTATTTTTTCACTTAATTGACTTATCACTTCAACATTTTTCATGTAGTAATTTTCCATCCTCTAACTCGATGCATCTGCTTGTTTTTGCAGAGAAAGGCTGTTGAAAACCGCTTCAAATTAGTTAGATATTAATTAGATATTCTCAATGTTTAGATGTTGTTTTTTTTTCCCATTGTTCGTCAGACTGTATTTCTGTCCTCTGCCGGTGACCTTTGCTCCGGGGCAGAGAAATGAGTAGCGATATTATATTTAGTAATATTTAGACATCCTACTGCCATCAGTGTGATGCGCGCTGCATGGGTAATGTGTTGACTTCACACCGCTGCATGGCTCGCTAATTAATTTGCCTCTATAAACTAAGAGCTGTGAGGCCTGCTGCCCTCAGCCAATTTACTGCTGACCTTAATATGACCCAAACGCAGCGCTACGTGGCCGGGTTTTTAGTGTGTGCGTGCATGTGTGTGTGTGCAGAGGTTAAGCGTATTTTACCAAAACAAGGAAGCCCAGCATCTAACAAGAACTGATTATGTAAATGATGTGTTGGCAGCTTCGATACCACTGGGGTTTGAAGTGTGTGTGGACGTGTGTGAGTGTGCGTATCGTGCAGTCAGGCTTGAATTGATCCTATCTCTCCCACATTCAAAGGGAGCCCCCTCCAGTATTCGGTCACCCACGCTGTGATGATGGACAGCGCAGTTATTTCATTTATTGCCCGTTTCAGACAGGAGCAAATGTTTCCCCCTAATGCTGATTGCAGCTCACAAAATAATTTATTCCCCCTCCTAAAAAGGAAACGTTAAAAAAGGAGGCGATACACAAAAAAAAGGCAATTTGGATAATTTTTCTTGAAGGTTCTGCGCGTCGTTTTATTGGTCGTGCCTCTAATGTATTCAAGTCGTTGCTGAGATCTGAGGACAGCATATGACCACATCAGTTCACTGAGAGAAGGGAGATGGTCTCAAAGGTTATAAAGTAGTCAAAAGTTTAACCAGATTATTAAAATCACTTTGTTTGGAGAGAGGCCCAATAGCCAGTGGTGACAGTATCTGTGATGTGTTCAAAGAACCTGTTAAGTAAGAGAAAGTTTACAGCTGTCTGTCCTGTTCCATTCAGACAGATGTGGCCTACCAGGGAGTGTGACATCTTCCAAAATCTCAACCACCTCAAAAACAAAACTAAAATCCATGTGTCTGTATCATCCAGTCTGTTGCAAGACAAACCCTCGACTGTTCCCTTCATTATACTGTTCCTCAACCCCCCACACATTTCCACTTCCCCTTTATTCCCTCACCCCTCGATTTCCAACTGATGTCTTCATCAGCGATAATTCGGGCTCCATGCGGAGTGCGGCCGATTTCCCTGCCAGTAGATATAAGCTGATTGAAGGCAACCAGAGGCCGTCAATACCGCTTGCTTGTGTTCGTCTGCGTCCCGCCTGCCTCCAACACAGCTGATTATTGGAGACCTCTCATAGCGCTATCGAGCTGCTGTCCCCACTCTTGTTACCTAGCTGATAGTTTCATTGTTTATATGCAGATGGAGGTGGGCCATTGAACAACCAAGACACTCGCCCCTAATGGTAAACAAACAATCGGAGTGGCGTGCGCAGAGAAAGTGAGGTCAATAGAGTTGATTAATACACGTGAAGGGACATGTCGCGGTCTATATTTTCTGCCGGTCACATCCTCTGAGATCTACAGACAGGCTTGTGATAGATGGATGAAATGTTGGTAGGAGTAGGAGTGCAGGAAGCAGACTTTTATTGAGAATAGCCGATTGGTCTCTGCACACCGAGGCATGACTGAACTGGTGACACAAGAGGGAGTTTCTTATCCTTACACTCGTGCCGTTTTCGTCTTCTTTTTCGCTCAGCACTTTACTTCAAGAGCCTTAAACAAAGCCATTGTCCCGCTCTGTAAAGAAAACTTCTGCCGCCATTTTCCTCTTCTTCGTTGCCCTCGTTTTCACCTCACCTTTAGATTCATTCATCTGTTTGTGTTCACCTTTTGATGGTGCGACAACTGGAGTGAAGCGCACAGATGCCTTTGTGTCAGAATATAAGACGGGAACAATGACGGCCCGCTCCACACCATATGTCTGACTGCAAACCTAAACAAAAAAAAAAAAAGAGAAGAAAAAAAACTGGCATTATTCCTTTTTGATATCTGGCCCTGTCTTACAGAAGTTCAAGTAAACGTGAATGAACGGAGCAGCAGCCCTCATCTGTGATGTGTGAAGTTGGGAAAACATATACTTCTCTTTTTCACCTTGAAAGGGCTGGGTACAGGCTGACCCATACATCAAAATATATCAAAGAAAGCCTTTTGATGGAACTTTAAAGTGAAAGGAGCTGTGTGATTGAGCAAGTGATGTAGCGAAACTAAAAAACATAGTTCAACTGATGTTCCAATGCCTTAGAGTTTAGTCCTCAAAAGCCAGGAAGAAAGCGCAAAACCATGCAGTCTGTCTGTAAGCTTATGGCTTACATAAACCCAATTAAAAGCAGCTGAGATTTTCTCTGGTCTTATGTGTTTTGTCTGCATCTTTTGTGTGGCACTTGACTCACTTTGGGTCAGAGGCGTAGTTAACACAGTGGCACAATCGAGCCACACACAAACGCAAAGAGAGATAGAGAGAGGAAAAAGTCATTTCTTTGACTGTAACTGTAAGAAACTAGCCGCTCTGAGTGATAACAACAGCTCCTTTAAGGGACGTCTTGTTGTTTATTTTCCATTGAATTCCCCACCACAAATAAAATCCTCAATGTTTTCCGCGCTTCATCCACTGTGTGCACGGCAAACTCTGTCCTTTCAGATACTATCGATCATCTCGTCTCTGTCGCACACGCACAAGTAAATTCCTCCTTGCACATGTATACATGTTTACAGCTCGGGTATTCATGGTTGCATGTGGCCTACAAAGGAGGCCTCACATATGAGAGAAACCAAATGACGGTGAAGGCACTTGGAGATTATTCACCTTGGCCCGTAAATAAAACATCCGTCAGCCCTCTCAGGAATAAAGCTCATGTCTGGCGACCTCTGAAAGGTTTAACCCTGTAAAAAGGTTAAACCTTGGAAGAATTATTTTCATTACTTTCAGCCATTCCAGTCACCCTCTCCCCTCTTCTGGGAGTCAGTGGATTAGTCCTTTGCTCAGGCGCTTTGTTTTTCTTATTGCTCCAACAGCGGCCTCCCGAGTTTTTCCACGCGGCGCCGTATACGAGCCATACGTGCAAGGTGCAATTAACTTCCATTTAAGTGATGGAACCACTTACTGTACATGCAAGCATCGCAGCATGCTGCGACGCCTTTTAACATTTCAGAGTTAATAACTGTCGCCATTTGAAAGCGGCCGAGGGCTGAGCTGCGTTGCACCCCCCACCCCCCCACCCCCTTATATATCTGTATGCTAAATAAGGTCAGGACGTCAACCGCAGAACAATGCGTTTTCTTGACAACATCGTGGGGAGTTCAGAGACCAGCGCTATGGCCAGAATTCAAACCCCACTCAAACATCAAAGCAGGGGGAGAAAAAAGAATTGCACTTAAGCTCTGGTGTACTTGCGTCACGTCAGGCTTGTTTACTGTATGCGGTCCATTTTAACCTCTCAAACCTCAGGCTCGCAGCGCCGTACGAACCAAATGGCTCTTGATCATCTGCCTCTGATAATTAGTTCTTGTCTGAGTACAGTTTCCCACTTTTACATCATAGAGGTTTTTTTTTCTGTTGTTGTTGTTTATTTGGAATCGTTGCTGCTTTCAAGTTCTGAAAGGGCCCGGCGACAGCGCTAATGCAGCCCGCAGCTATTTGTTTGCTCGCCAGAGATGCAAGAGTCAATTAATCCCAACAATAAAAACAGAATCCCCATTTAACTCGTTAACCCTCCGCAGCCTGTTGTGATGCTCTCAGTGGCACATTTCCGTTTTCATTTGGCTCATTACTGCCTAAGTGGTGCCACAAATGGTCAGAATGATGTCACTGATTTGAATGAAGACCATGGGAGTGATTGGTTTAAATGCCTCTGTGTAATTGAATCGTGTTAGCCAGATATGCAATTGAATTATGTTTACTTCACTGGATGGGCTTGTGTACAGAGTTCACTGTGTGTTTGTGTGAGTGTGTGAGTGTGTGTGTGTGTGTGTGTGTGTATGTGTGTGTGTGTGTGTGTGTGTGAGGGGAAAGTGGGCTGAGTGAAATAGAGAAAGTTCAGCATCTACCACACAACAGCACCAAGCCAGTCAAACTGAAATGAAGGAAATCAAAGATTGGTTCGCTCAAATTGCATAACTTTTTGTTTAGCCGGAGTGGTATCTAAGCGAGTACATTGTTTAGGTTGTATTTGCCCAAGAGAAGAGATATCTTCATGCAGCACCACAGAGATGAACAGTGTTGTTGTTGTTTTTTCAGCTGTGCTCACTTCAGCGAAAAATTAGATTAAGAAAAAATTGAATGCAATGTTTTGGTTAAAACTTGATTTCTATGTATTATCCAGAGTAAACAGGACTTTTTGGTAAAAAGGCATTTCTTAAATGTAATTTCTCAGCGCTTGGACGACAAAGTACCACAAACAAAAACTCATTTTGAAGGGGGATATCTGAAAAGCTTCACAAATAAAACCCACTATCTGCATGGGCATAGATACCAAAGGAGCTACGTGACTTATGTTTTTTAAGCAGATGGGAGCAACTTTTATTCCTGTTTTATTCCAAAATAATAACACCCCTTCATGCCATCAAGGACACAAACAGATCTCTAACTGCACCTTTAAGCACAACATGGGTCCACCTTCATCCCCCATTTGTGAGGGCTTGCTTCCTTCATGTTTTTTTTTTTTTTTATGCTGCATTTCATATCCTTCCGATCTCAGTCACAGCAGTTTTACTTTTTAATTCCTCTGTGCTTGAGTCTTCGCCCCTCTTCCCAAAAAAAAGAATTTCCTTGCACAGTTTCTTTCTTCTTCCGTCTCAAACTTGTCAGACAGCTCCGGACAGCAGGCGCACAGAACGCACGCACAACAGCGGGACATTGGAGCACAGTTTCAATACGAGTCGACCCCCCACCCCCCTCACCGCCCAACTCCACTCCTCTCCTCTCACGCTCTTCCTTGGACACACATTCAGACGGGGATCACACAACTTGGCACACACACGCGTGCGTGGTGTGCTATCTGACTTGGCAGACGCCCAACTGTGACCAATCGGTGTGTGTAGAGTGTGGACAGTCGGATTATCCGAAGACACAGGCTCCATCTCCCCCCCATCATCCCCACGCCCCCCCGCCACCTCTCCCCCAGTTTCCATACTGTTGTTTCAGTCGGTCATTAGAATAACAATAACCACAATATGTACACCGCCATAAGCTGACATCCATCCAGTAAGCCGTGGCTGCAGGTCAGGAGATACAAGTGTGCGCATTTGTGTGTACAAATAAAAGTGTGTGCGTGTGCGCGTGTGTGTGTGTGTCAAGATGTTAATCGCGAGCGTCTTTGTTTTTGTGGGCTATAATCTCTTCTAACAGCAACAATAGTGCGTGTGGGTGTGTGCCGGGAGCATGTGCGTGTCACAATCTAATGATGCTGCGGTGATGATGGCGGCGCGTGGCGTCCCTATCATGTGGCGAAAAATTGATTAGCCAAGGGTCACACGCTGCACAGCCCGAAGCGGCTCCGCTTCTCTGTGTGTACGTGTGTGTGTGTGCGAATGTGTGTGCGTGTGTGTGTGTGTGTGTGTGTGTGTGTGTGTGTGTGTGTGTGTGCATGTGCGTCTGCATAAACATGCACGACCTGGTGTGTTTGAGAGGTTTTTTCTTTTCTTTTTCTCTTTTTTTTGTGCGCGCGTATAAATGTGTGTGCCGTCGGACCTCCTAAGCTGAATATTGATGTATTGATCAGGCGCTTGTGTTGCTTAAAGCCATTTGCTCCTGGGGGAGTCCTAACACACACACACACACGCACGCATGCGCTCGCACACGCACACGCGGGCCGAGCATGGCTATTGACAACTGTGTCATCTTTTCCATGGGAACAATTACTGACAAGCGGCGTTGTTTCTCGTCATATTGTGTCATTGTCTTATCGGACAGTGGCAGAGTGCTGCCACAAAGCACACCTGCCACACGTCCATTCACTGGGATGCTAATGCGAGCTCAAGAACATAATTCCATTATGGAGCATAATGGCCTTCTGGCCCACCTATTGCCTTTCTACATGGGCTCCGGCAATGTTCTAATGACAGCATCTCCCAGATGTGTTTTTTTTTTTCCCTTTTTCTTTTCAGGGAGGTTTTAAAGTGAGCCGGTAACAGGAGAAGACATGTCGGCTCAAGTCTAGAGGGTGAAATGAGTCTTGAACCGGGTCACAACACCTGGTCTGGGCTTTTGTGTTCAAATACAGCTCGGGGTTTCAGAGAGCCCAAGATGTGGGCGTCAGGTGGCCTAGTGGTTTAGACACCTACGGTAGTGACTGCAAATAGGATTGAATGTCACACTCCTCTCACCCTGTCCTGCTGCAATCCAAAAAGGCACCATGGTAAAAAGTAAATAAATAAGGCTACATTTTATATTCTTTGAAGTCCCAAATTTTTCAGCTCGTGCAAAATCTCATACTCTACAGGTCAACCAAATGACACCAACTAATCATGTGAAGTATGCCGGGTTTTCTGTTGCCTCCGTCATTTTTCATGCACTGGTTTTAATTGTACTAGATGGTGATATAAATGGAGCTAAATGGAGTGAGCAAAGTCACTAATGTTCTTCTCAGCAGACAGACAGGCAAGAAATTGAAAGAAAAATCTCTGTAAGTGGGTGGAGAGGCCGAGAGAATATGCATATGTGTTTTTACTGAGAGCTGTGAGGAATGTGGATCGTTAAACTAGTGTGAATCCTACAATGTTCAGGTAAACTGGAAACTTAGTGCAGACGTTTCGGGACAGATGTTTTAAAGCTGTCAAAACAGGAGTTTCCAAATATAGGAAAAGCTTTGTTCATCGCTGCAGGCAGTGGCCTCTAGAACATTTACTCTATGCTTTAAGTTTTGACCTTTCTGCACTTTTTAAAAACTTTTCATGCAGGTCATGCATGCAAGAAAAGTGTCTACTGAGATGCTGTAATGGAAATAAATAGTAGCTGTAATTGTGTAACCTATAAACACTCAATGACCTCTTAGTCTGTTTGACTTATGGTGAGCCGGGATCCATCTACTGCCAGAAAGAAAAAAAAGAAAAAAATGCTAATGTGAATTTGAACTTAAGTGTTTGCTTCGGCAGGCAGGCTAAACTCTGCAAGTATCGCCATCCAAACCGCTCCGGGTAATCAAACGTCCCCATACAAAAACAGTTAAAAGAAATCAATGATTTTTAATAAGATCAGAAACAATCTCTTAAAACACCACATCAATCACGCCGTGTCATTTCTGCCTCCCCGCGTGTGTGCGCGTGCCGATGCGTGCGTGGTGGTATGGACTGCCAGCCAGATGAATAACCACCAAACAGTGCAATGATTCAGCATCATATGCACTTTATCAATCAAACAGTGTCTGAGAGGCACAAATGCAATTAGCTAATGTGTTTGCCTAAACTCATCAGAGGATGCAATTAGCAAGGGGAAACAGATAACCTCGCATCATCTATCAGAGAGGTGGAAGGAGAGGCGCAGCAGGAGGAGGAGGAGGAGGAGGAAGGAGAGGTGAAGAAGGGGAGGGGAGGTGCCAGTAAGGGTAAGAAATTGTAATGCAAAAGACATAATCTGCGGACAGGACAAAAGAATAAACTTTGACGACTGGAAGAAGCTCTTATCTATCGCACCTAACAATCCACCCCCACCACCGCGGCCTCCTCCCCCGCTCTCCCCTCTCTGTCTCTCGTTTTCTAATTACAACAGATGGCATTGAAGTGGCAGCCGGAGCATATTTCATCAGGAGGGAATAAAAGCAATTAGACATTCAATTTGGAGTGTAATTAATCCTACATTAAAGCCTTCATTAGTGATCGCTCGTTAGTGAAACATGCCTCTCTGAGAGGCCCAATAATAGCCCTCTTCGTCAGGGGATCAGCGCTAAGAGGGAAATCAAACAAGGTTAAACAAAAGCCATTGTTCCATTGGCGGAGAGACGAAGACAAATGAGGCGGCGAGGCCGGGGTTCCACTCACTGTTTTACACACATTTCCAACTCAAAGCTGTTTTTCTGTTCAGAGGTCTTAACTGTTAAAACTCGGGCTTAATGTGATTGCCTCCTAAGTCAGTGCCTCGGCACTCCAGTTCCCTCTCAGGCCCGGATCACGCTTAATGAATGTGAATGCGCTTCCCCCTCTCCGACGAAAGTTCATTTGCTGCGAGGGGAATCGCGTTCACGCCGCATCGCCCCTTCCGCTAATGCGCCGCGCTACAATTGAGACGCTTCACACGCGTGATTTACGTTTTGATGCACGGCTTTGAAATTTTAATATACCACATCCTCTTTTTTTTTTTTTTTTTTACAGTTTGTTTGGTGACGTCTTGGTTGACAAGCAGTCACTGCGTTGCAATCACATCGACGGTCCGCGCTGTGACAGCTGTACCTCTGGGACTTCCGTTAAGCGCAGTTATACTGGATTTGAGTTTCTGCAGGTTGTGCTCCCTGACGTTTCCTCAGACATGATGCCTGTCGCCTCCGAAGAGGCGCTCATGCTGCCGCTATACACTTAAACAAACTATTGCTGGATTTGTCCAATTATTTTCCACAAGCTGTGATGGCTTCAATTAAACTCGATTTGTCCGGGATCTGAACCAGAGAGACAACCTCATCAGGCAGGTTAGCATGTAGCTCTAAATATCCTTACGAAATATAGAAGACATGGGGAAAAAAAGGAGCTGATTTTACGGACCAGCTACCAAACTGAGAGAGATCCTGATACATGTCTCTGTATCTATCATTTCATGTTACATATCATCTCATAGCTCAACCCTGTTAAAAACTTTGCCATTGCTATACACTCTCCAATACGGAACCATAAATATGAGGTGGGGGTCACAGAGAAACAAATCTTGAAACATAGCTGTCCTGTTCTAGATTATTCTAGCTCTGTGACTATACACCACAACGATCTTAAAAAAAGATTTTATAAATCAAGCCAGTGGCACAAAAAAAGGCAAGCCAGTTAACCAAAACCTGTTACCAGCACATCCTGTGACCGTAGTAAAAGTCAACCAGGTCTTGCTTTATATGTACAGCAATCGGCACTCAACCTGTGCTGCCTGAGAATACACAGCTAATCCCACTGTATCTTCATTTGCAATAAATTGCTTTCCGGCGTTTTTTCCCCGGCTACGGCGAGGGCTGCTGTGGAGTCGCCGTCACTTATACACTTGCACAGGTAGCAGGTGGAGTTAGTTACAGCCCGGTATCTCTCCCGCACAGACACAGCTGTCAGACCGCGGAGCGTCTTAAACACAAGTTCTTTTATGTTCCCTCGGAGGTTGTTAAGTTGGGGTCATACCTGTAAAAAGCACCTTTTTTTATCATTGTTAAATTGTGCTGTCATAGTGTGTGGCACTTTAAACGGGATTTGTTTAGTCTTCCCAACAGAAGTGTTTATTTCCACAAAAATCGAAGTGCGCAGGGGTCCATTCCCTTACGAATCAACAACACACACCCACACACACACCCACACACACACACACACGCACACAAACAAAAAAAGCACTAAACAATATCTTAAGAGTGACAGTTTCAGTTTCCGAAAGTTATGATAGCAGTAGCTCCTTCTGGTAACTAGAGGGATGGCAACACAGTACATCAAAAACGCACCGACAACAAACAAATACCTCAATGTAACCAGAGCCAAACATAGCGGACCCACACACACACATCAAGCGACGTGATGGTCTGATATGATGAAACCGGCTGAAACACGCTTCAGGTGTACTGTATCCAGTTGCATGATGTGTGTGTCGTTTTTGTGTGCTCTGCGCATCTGGACCCCCCCACCCCCTACGCTCTCCCCCCATCCCAAGAGGGGATCGAGATCCAACTCTGATCTGTGTGAAGCAGGGCCAGGTGAAGGGTGGCAACAAGGAAGAGAGAGCACCCACATGCAAAATTGACGCGAGGAGGTGCGGAACGAGGGGAGGACGGGCGGGGGGGTGAGAGGATGAATAAAACAAAGTCTGGCTCTGACTGGGGGGTGCCTTCAAGAATTCTAAGACTTCATTTACTCCAGAGGCACTTGGCTTATCTGTGTATGTGTGTGTGTGTGTGTGTGTGTGTGTGTGTGTGTGTGTGTGTGTAGGCTTTGGAGCTTGTGTGTGTGTGTGTGTGTGTGTGCTTTGATTGTGTCCATGCACGTAAGAGTGATACAGTATCCTTACTGAGGGGCCGTGCCCACTGCCTGAGACACACTGCCACGATGAGCAGATGAAAAATGAATTAAAGAACAACAGAAGAAAGGGAGAAGGGCAGAATAAACAATGAGAGAGAGAGAGAAAGAGAGAGAGAGAGCTGTGGCTCCAAATAGTCAAGTGGCCAGTGCAAATGCATGTGGGTATATGGATGAGTGTGCACATGAGGGATGTCTTTATTTCATGATTTACTCTATGCCCTAGTTTTAAACGTATTTCCATCCATCAGGAGTGTGTCTCAGTCTGTGTGTGTGTGTGTCCATTGAATATTTAGTGTTCCTGTTCTGGCTATGGGCTACGTAGGTAAACTGCCTCTCAGCAGAGAGAGCAGAAATCCAGCAGCTGGGCAAAAAAAAATTAGCAGAGCGCTCAGAAACACCAGATATAACATTTCCAAGTACAAAACTCTTTATCTCAGCTCGCCTGGTCACAAAATCCAGTCGATCTCAGTGACAATAATCCAACAGCGGCATGAGGACATGGTGTACCATGTGTGGTTGTCGCTGTTGTTAAATCTGTTTCCCATTGGCAAGACTGTATTAACGCACAATAACCTCAAAGAAAGGAATTGATTTACTGAGACTTCAAGAATCTTCAAAATCTGGCAAAAGAGGAGGAGGAGTCATGGAAAGATTCTTGACACCTCAAGATCTTGATACCTCTATAGAGTAATTGGAAAATGATGTATTATAATAATTATTATTATAATCATTATTATAATTATTATAATTATTATTATTATTATTATTATTATTATTATTATTATTATTATTATTATTATTATTATTATTATTATTATTATTATTTGTGCGTGTGTGGAGGGGCCAGAGGTGGTCTTGGGTCCGCCCCAGGACACTGCTTCTTCATCTGTCCTCCTCTCCTTTCCCTCCTGCGTCTGCAGCAGTGAGGATTTAGGAGGATGCACAGTTTGTCATTTGGCCAGTGAGACAGATACTAAGAGTTTTGGCTGTGACTTATTTGAGCTAATGGTCCAGAACATTGTGAGCACCCCCACACCCAGAGGCAATTTCGTAGGCGCACTGGGCCAGTACAAATGGCCCACGGTATACTTCCATGGTCAACACACACATGCCAGGCCCACACAGACATGCACACATCAGCATGCACATACAGTGCTCACCCATGTAGAGGGGTGCACACACAACTCACGGATTCACACCTCTCCCCACACGTGCGATCTGTATGTCCCGCAGCGGCCCGCGCAGGCCAATCTGAAAATTGTGATAAATTCCACACATAGCTGCGTATAAACAAAGGAGAGAGCAAGATGGAGGAGAAGTAATCAGACTGTCAGACACAGGCAGAGACAGTGGAGATACACATAATGAAAAAGAGAGGAACATACTGAGGAAGCGAGATGGACAAGCATATCAAGAGAAAGGAAATGAATACAAAAGGCGAAGGCTGGTGCCAGGCAGCCCAACAGACACAGGTCTTGTGAAGTGGAAGAAACTTGCGGGGGGAAGAAACAGTGAGTGTGTGTGATTAGACTGTCTGACTACATTTCTGCGGTGATATTGTGCCTGAGAAGCCCTCTAATTCCCTTTGAAAAGTCCACTCCAGACGAGACACTTCAGCACAACATTTAGACTGTCTGAACTCTCAGCGAGAGACCGGAGTGACGGGTCAATTATATCCCCCTGGGGAGGACAGAGAAATCAAGCTTTTGCATTAAGTACACAAACACTCGCTGACATGAGTGCACGGACACAAACAAGCACACGGACTCACCGGCACCAGCACACATACTTGCACACCAGTGCTCCCAGACATGCACACAAACTGTTTAGTGTTTTTTGAAAAGCTTGTGTTTGTGTATACATGGGATGCACCTAAGAAATGAACAACTACAAAATCGAGAGGAAAAGAAGTCCCATTGACTCAGTTATGACTTCAAGGTTATCTACTGTATGTGTCTATAGCTCTGGCTGGCTAGCTCCCTAGGTCTGGCTAGTCTTACCCTTTTTCCCACCATCGCAGCTCCAGACCTGGTGCTATTTCAACTTAGTTCGACTTGTAAACCAGAGAACCAATTTGCTTTTCCATGACTTGAGGTGGTCCTGTCACTGGACTTTCCAAGAGGGCTGAGTCCAGGACATCTAAATCTGGATTTCCCCTTGACCGCCTATTGCTGTTCCCCATAGTCTGTCTTGAATTGCTGAGCTTGTTTGAGTGACGGAGCTGTTACAGTGCTTGATATGCTGGGGGTGGAAATAGGCTCATTGACTAAATCGGTTGCCAATCAGATCTGTTGATGTCAAGCTGCAGTTACGGTGCAGTTGTGCATGTGGTGTAATCTCGGGGTTAGGGTTAAGGTTGGTAATTGGTCTCAAATGAAGCACTAGGCCCTGAATCAGCACCAGAACTGCTTTAGAGAAAAACCAACCTAAACCAATCAACCTACCAATGCTAAGGGGTAAATCGTTCTTATACAGGGCTCTTCTGCTCAAGACCACTCAAAGCACTTTATACTTCACTCTACCTACCAACCAACATTCCTACCTACCTACCTACTTACCTGCTTCAACACATCCTGGGGCTCCTGGGCGATTTTGAATCGGGGGCTGCGTGGTTGTCCATGAGTGTCCATCATTGGAATTTGTGTGAATGGTTCAGTATATGAACTGCGTATAGTAGCGCTCTGCCACCAGTGCATGGACTGGTGTGAATGTCACCTCTCTAAGAAGTGCTTTGAGTGGTCAGGAAGACCTGAAACACACAATGTAAGAATCCATTTACAGTTTACTCTGGTTTTGAAAATCAGTCCAATGCACCATTTGTGTTTTTGTCAATGCAGGTGCCTGATTAATGTTGTTGAGAAAAATGACATACTTTATGCATCATAGTTTATCTGGAGAAATTCTTACTTCCGTATAGTCAGAAAATTGTTAAGTTGTTCACACAGATTCGCCGTCTGCTTGGAATATATCCCCCCACCTTTAGCATTCAGCAGAGCAGCGCAGCGCGTGTTCCTGGAAATGTTTTCCATTTTGATGATACTAACTGGAAATCTTGATGCTTATTTTTCATTTATTAAAAGAAAAAAATTTACCAAGCAATAAGGAGCAACCTGAATCATCCTCTTTTCATGTTCATTGACATTTTATCTTTTTGTGGTTTGTGTAGAAGCAACCACCTGTGACACACACACACACACACACACGCACGCACGCACACACACACACACACTCATAAACTCGCACACACACACAGCATGCATACAAAGACTAAGTGCTCTTACAGTGATGGACTGTCTGGCCGTGGCACGACTCAGACACAGCCTATCACCATGGCAGCACATGATGATGTCAAGGTGTTCTAAGGTCTTTGTGCGCATGTGTGTGTGTGTGTGTGTGTATTTATGTGTGTATTTGTGTATGTGCATTTGTCTGTCCCAGTCAGTGTGTTTCTCCAAGAAAGGGAGCCAAAAGGACACATGTGGGTTACATTGTTTTGTTTTGTTTTTCACATCACTGTCGTCTTCATCATCTTCGTGTGTGTGTGTGTTTTATTCCTGCCAACTGCATAATGGTTAACATGATCATATTTGGACACAGGGCTGAGCCAGGGCTTGAGCACAGCCTCGCTTTAAAGGACAGATAAATTAGAATACAGTGCAGCCGCTGTCATCCACTGTGCTCTAATCCACATGTAGGATTGCTTAAAAAAATGAGTTTGCACAGTTCTGCGCCGTGTGTGCTATTTATGAATGGACAGGGACATTTGATGATGTCTCCTCCAGTACAGAACATTCTGCAAATGCTGCTATTGTACAACTGAGTTTCCCTTTGGCGGGGTGGCTGGATTGGGACACAGAATTTTAAAGTGCACTTTTTTGCGCCGTAATATTTGATTTCAAAGCGCTTTGACTGAGGATATTGCAAATCAATTCCAGGTAGTTACCGTCATTTGTAAAACAAATTGCCAGCTTGAGATGACATTTTATTCATTTGCTATTTTTCAAGCTCATGGAGCTGTGATGTCTGTGCATGCTGCGCCCTCACCCTTGCTATCTGACAGATCAGCTGTTTCCATATTATTTTTTAGTCTGATGTACTAAATACCCCATGAACATGAAGACACACTCATGCCATGTGCAAACCTCAGGGCAGGTACTCGTTACGTGGCTCTGGGAACTCGTAGGAAGAAGTTCAGGTTCAAAGGTTGAATGGCTTTATTTATTTATTTATTTCACCCACAGCAAGAAGCAGGGGAGACACAATAAAGCGGTCAGGTTAGCATTGTTTAGCTCGACATGCTTCTAATTTTGGTCTCGCCGGCACACTAGAAAATATAATTAACCAGGATAGTTTTAAAGCACTGCAGGGTACGTCCTTGCAATGGTCAGATTGGAGTCCAGTGGAGCAAGAGTGGGCGCTGTTAATTTTATTTTCATTTATTAGCACATATCTCCTGGAGGTATTTAGACTAACAAGGTTTCAGAGGGCCCGGGTCGAGCCTTACGTATGCGCCCTGTCATTATTGATTTTGCTGTGCACTGGTCATGTTGAGGACAATCCACACTACTCTGTCTTCTTACGAGAAATTAGTACACCGTGGCCTTGCTCTGTTTGTAGGGGCAGTCTTGCAATGACAGAAATTATAAAACTGACTCATTAGGAAGGGTTGTGGAGGGTGATGCACCTCCAGGTGAGTGAATGACACAAGGTCAAATGTTCTGCTTGGATTCTTTCGCTTAAGGAAGCTCCTATATATGCAATTATTTGGTATTGTAGCCTCAGAAGCAAAGCCAGAAGCAAACCCTCCAAGTGGTTTGATACTCAGATTGATCCTTGAAGTCCATCATAAAGGTTTCTGGGGAAAAAAATCTACAGAAAATGTAGAATCTTTTCTCAGTCTTCTACCTTGAGCAGCTTGCTCTAATCACATCATAGTGGGAGCATTAAGCTTTTGCCAAAGCCATTTGTGAGAAGAGCAAAAATATGCCATTCTATTTTCTTCATTCAGTAAAGAAATGCACTATAATTTCAATAGAAACTGCTGAAAATCACTTTATGTGGCTCTTGTTCCCAAACAGCCACATTGTCATCTCATCTAATCCACACCACATCATCACAGTCTCCGCCAAATACATAAAATACACAACAGTTAAGTAAATTGTACGCAATCAAAAAATGCTATTCAGCTCTGGAACTAAAGCCTTTTTTGTCAAAACGCATTTCTGTAATTATTGTGAGTGTTTTGTCATTCTTGGATCTTGCAAAGACTCTTTGAATACGCCCGATTTTGTCTATGAGAAATGTAAAAAAAAAAACTATTCTTCCTTTCTAAGTTCTTTCATTCAGTAAATAAAAATGTTGCTACTGTATGTCAAGGTGTAGGCATTCAGATAGTACTTTATAGTTAAATCGGTAGTTGTTAAAGATAACTGACCTTGAAACTCTTAAAACTTACTATCAACCAACATTAAAAAGACTGCAGTCATTAAAAACACTCCGTACGCACATTTCTTCTTTGTGAAAATAACATTACTGTACAGGATTTTTGTGTAGGCTCCTGATCGCTGTTCTTGAGGAAGCACTCATTGCTCTAGAGGAAGTTTATAGTTTTCTCCTGAGATACTAGCATCGCTAGACCAGAATGCAATGCAGCCAAAGTATGGATTGAATAGAGCAAGGCAAAGGAGGTTGTATTCATATTGCACATTTCAAATTCAGAGGTAATTCAAAGTGCTCTATATAGGCACGCTTCATGGAAGGGATAACTTGAGAAATGCTTTCTCTGGTGTTAATGATAGTGGGTATCATTAGCACCTGAGAGAGCATGTTGCTGCTATCCCTCTCATACCTCCATGCATAGCCTTTGGCTGAATGCAACACATTGACAGCCTTTCTCGCATGGCTGTTGTACAGCCTAAACCAGTATTTGAGGCTGGATAGCTCCATCAACACATAACATGAGCGGTTTATTGATCGAATGAAACATCCTCCAGTCGAATGCTGTTTGTTATCCATATTTATCCAACCTGTGCGTGGCTCACACTCCGATGTACCTAATGTCCTTCATAACTTCAGTGTAGTGTTTACCATTCCAAACAAACATGCTTGCTATTCTATGGATGAAGTGACTCTCTCTATATGTACTTGCCCTTGCAAATAAAAAAGCAGCACACAATACCAACCTTATATATGACCTTTGAGCGAGGCATTCAGAGACTTTGTACAATCCCTTCAAAGCTAAGATGATTGAAGACATAGACATGACACACACACACACTCACACTTAACCAAACATATACGCAGAACAATGGCTATTCATTCAAAAGGTTAGAGGGCTAAAATATGTTTACTTACATTTGTATAGCTGTGATGAAAAGACAGTCAGTGTCAGCCGTAAGTGTTTTATTGTCTGTATAAGTTAAAAAAGAAGCGGTTTGAATGGTTGATATTTTCCAGGGTATTATTTATGTGTTCCATTTTCATAGGGATGCGCGAGCGTGTGGGTTTGCTGTTGTTTCACTCTGCTGTGCTTCCGCTGTGAATAGTTTATACAAACCTTCATTGTTGGTTGGACCTTGCCTCAGAAGCAGCCAGAGCCTATGCAGAGTCCACCAGCAGGGACACTTTGTATGGAGTTTCGGCTGTTAGATTAATTGGCCTTGTCTTGCTCCTAGCTAGCGTTACTCAGTCGACCTCTAGCACTACATAGCGGACAGTATTTCACCTGGTTCCCTTTTCTAATTTAAGCCCCAGTGGCACACGCTATTATTAGATGTGAGATACGCGAGTAAAGATGAAGCATCAACAAGACAAAGATGCCTCTCGACTTCCTTTACCAACCGTTGGACTAATACACCTTCAGGAAAGTGTAGCTGTAGATGAACTGCCAAGGTGTAATATGTCCATGGATGACTACGTTAGCCTGCTATATCAGGCCCTCTTAGGCGGAACTGTGATTTTCTGCTTCCTAAACTGAGTTGAATCATCACTGTGATGTGATTGGTGATTGGTGATTGGCATAGATATTAAAGATGAGCTGAACCCCCTCTGCATTCTTGTTCCCCTCTCCCTGGCTGCTGTGTGAATGAAAGGCGCAGAGTAGAGGCACTTTGCTTGGATTGAATACACAAGACTAACCCGTTGTCAAGATGTTTGAAACACCTGTCCCATTGGTGTTTCTGTCATGCGCAAAACTATTTGTGCTCCGGTCGCATAACAGGCTTGATGGTTTACAGTCAGGACTATAAGTACCAATAGAGCGAAAATGACATGGATGGAGCTGAAGGAAGGGAGCAAAAGCCAAGGTTACACCTGTATTCTTCTTTCATAGAAATCCCATTGGATTGTCATCCCTTGTTGGGGAAAAAAAAAAGAGTAATCGCGAACAGGCTTCACATTTGTTGCATTAGAATGATTGTTTGTCTGCATTTTAGGGTTTATCTTTGTGTTTTTTTTCCACCCTCTGCCCTGAAAGGTCATAGTACCTCATCCTGCTGACATTTAGAGCATTGATAATATTCCCTCACATATCAATTTCACCTATTTTCTCATCATTCTCGTTTCCCCCTAGCAGAAAATGGAATCATTTGTGCTTTCAGCAATTTGTTATTGATTGGGAGAGCTCTGGAAATAGAGGGTAGCCATTATGGCAATGCTGCAGCTACGGTTAAATTGAGTTTTAAGCAGGCCTGCAAATGTATCATTTCACAGCCATAACACAAAAGCTTTTAAATCCATGAACCTCAGGATGGATCAAATGCCTAAAAATACCAGTATTCTCATCATATCGAGAGCTATTAGAATTTCTGCCGTTGAGAGGTTTTCCGTAATTCTGTAGAATGTGACAGTATGTGGCTGCGTTTAAGAGAAACCACAGTTAAGATTGATTCTCTGACTAGTATCAGGCTCCTTCGCTTTGTGCCATTGTGGGCGAAAAAAGGAAAAAAAAACGGTGATTTAATGACTATCGATGCATGCCAGATATCTCAGTTTTATGTACACTGGGTTCTGGGTCCGTTTGGTCACTGGAGCTGCTTTGGAAGAAAAATAGTAAATGATGCCTACTGCTGCTGATTTTCCTTCCGAGGTGTGAGAGAATCGATTTGTCTAAGTACGTATGTATTCATGAGGGATCACGTGCACACACCCAAGGATGGGCAAATACCTACAGTAAACCATCTGTATGGGGGTCTGTACCTCTGTTAATATAGGAACTTGTATACATGCTGGTCACAGACAAGTGGTGGACTGCTCTCCCCAGCTTTCAACATCCCCCCCAAACACACACACACACACACAAACACACACACCCCCAGCTCTTTTCACCCGGCACCCAGGGGAGAGTGCATCAGGCTGGGCAGGAGAGGTAGTAGGAGCGCCTCAGGCTGGGTCTTCACCACATCATCCCGGCTCTGGTCTGATTGGGATACCAAAGAAACCACAGGCCTGTAGCACCTCTTCTCGTCGCTTATAAATAATGCTGGCTGTTAATAATGAATTAGTAATTACCCCAGCTGTTTTATTTTTGTTGACCAAGGAGCAGAGGGGCTCGTAAATTAGCAGTGCCCCTTCTCTCCCAGGGCGTAGTCCTACTCTTAAATTCCCAGAGGAGGGATGCCGGCCTTTTATGGCCTGTATGAAGCAACTACCACCCCCCACATAACAACTGGCCGGTCACATACCCTTCGAACCCGTCAACCCCCTCAGTCCCAACTGTCACTCTCCTCTCGGGCCAGGGACCCTGCTCTCAGTCTGTGGAAACGCACCAGGAGACATGGACAAAGTTCATGAGCCCAGATACCAGTTTACGTCAGTTCTTACAGCACTGGCTTTAGGGCAGATACTTTCTGTATTCTGGATTCATTAGTCTGTGGTGTTGTGTAGAGACCAACACATTGTGCTTGGGGGTTGCATATTAACGCATTCATTTAGACCCATGCATCCATTTTCTGCACCTTTATAGGAACATGGGATTCACGTCCCATCCATCCATTTTGCTGTAAACAAACAACGTTGGGGCTGAAACAGTTCCTTGAATAACTCACGTTGCTGTACAACTAAAACAATCCATATGCAGCATTGTTTCGCACAGAGGACTTTGGCTGTGACAATGCACTCATGCTGTGGCCAGATGTAAAGACAACTTAAAAGCTTCTGGACGTAAAGTCAGAACAACGGGGAACAGAGGAGAGATTGAGGAAGCAAGAGTGAGACGTGACAAGGAAAATGTTTGAAATGGAATATTCCAGACTAAAAAAAAAAAAAAAAGGCAATCCAATTAAACAAATTTCACTCAGGAAACTCATGAAGAGACAATGAAGTTGACATCCTTAGATTGGTCATCGAGACAGCTGGTCATAAGTTAATTGTAGCTGCGTGTAATAGGTACAGTATTCAACATCGGTCATTATGGTCATCAGAAATGATGACCTCAGCCAGGCTTGATTGTAACAGAATGAACGTATCCACGCTGAACAGCTGCTCGTCTCTGTAATGGTCCAGAGATGCGGATGAAAGAGGGGCAACAGGGAAGTAGACAAAGACATCAGAGGTTCATCATCCAAGCCTGCTTTTGTGTTGACAGTATATTGTACTATTTTGAAAATTGTGCTCAATTTGAGAATGAGCACTGAATAGGTTGGGTGTCGAGTTTTCTAAAACGTAAACCAACATGTCAGCTTTGGCCCTTGTATTGTATAAAGATACTAACATTATCTGAATGTAAAAAACATAAAACAAACATTGTGTTGTGGAACTGAACATTACTAAAAGCAAGCCGGTCCTTTCCTGAACTTGACCCTGCTCCCCTAGTTTTCCCTGGGTTTCCTGACACAGCCGGACATCCATGTTAAATGAACTGGAATCCGTAAATTACCCAAAGGTGTGAGTCTGTCTGTGTGTGATAGACCGCTGACCTGTCCAGCGATCTGTCTATTTGCAAGCCTTCCAGCAGTTTCAAGATGCTGGGTTAGACAAGAGCTGTATCCAATGACCCCAGAGTATCAACTGTGTGTTGTGTGTCTGCAGCATCAGGATGCACCAAGGTGTATGTGAGGCTAATTGTGGCCAGTTTCCTTCTCTTTCTGTGAAATGGATAGTGAAGATTGCAGCTTGGTGTTCAATAGACCAGACACCGAAACAATTAAATGACTTAGACTGCATGCTTTACTCTGTGAGAACATACCCGGATGTGTGCAGTATATCTAAATGCGTGTGCCTCTGAAGGCATGCACAAGTATTTCTGAGCACGCGTCTGTCTTTGTCGTCAGAATGGGCTGATGAGCGAAGCGCATCTCGACCGTGCCGGTGTATTGCCGGGCCCTCACCGCAGCCTTGCCTCACCTTCCTCTAAAGGTTAGCTGTGTGTGTGTTTGCTTGTTGACCTGGAGAGAGAAAGAGTCTGTGCATGTGTATGTGTGTAAGAGAAAGAGAGAGAGAGAGAGAGAGGGAGAGAGAAAGAAAGAGTCAGAATGCCAGACTCTTAATGATCCCTCCAGAGAGGGCTTGCTATGTGTGTGCAGCGCTGAGGCCCGGCCAGGGAAACGCGGGGAAATTAGCTATCTCTCTCAATAACCTCAGATGAAAGTCTGCCTCCTACCGGCTCCTCTGTCACTGGCTCCTCAAGACAATAAGCCAATTAGAGCCAACCTAGCTAAGGGCCAGGGCCTGTGTGTGCGTGTGCATGTGTGCGGTTATGTGACAGTGTGTAAGTGTGAGTTACTGGATGAAAGAGAAAATAGAGGAATAGCAACATGGATTCTTTGAGCATAATTTCTCCTGCTACCAGGGACCTGGTTGAACGTGTGGAAGTAATAATTTGTGAAACATTTCATATAAGTAAATTTACACATGGTTACCCTCCTTTTCTAGGTGGCGACCATTGATGGAGCACTTTTGGAAGAGAAAAGCAATTATCACAGCAGGCGATTTTTACAAAATACGGAGAAATCTGGAGCTCATACCTTTTGTCCCAGTCACACACTGGTAATGATACTGGTAATTGATACAATGGTAGCAGGTGGGTTAGCTTTCCACAGTTCAGATGAATGTACTTTACATTCACATCTATCCATTGAGTTATTTTAGCCAAAGGGGAAGAAATTGGTGGTTAGAATGAACAGTAAGATGTGAGAGGGCCTTACAAAGCAGAGGACTGATAGACAGAAACTGTATTTAATCCGTAGGAAGTCCAGAGAATCAAATACCACAGATTTGGCCAATTGATGCTTGATTGACAGATGATCTCACTGGGCTACCACTGTGCAATACATCTAAAAAAAAATATGGAATCGTTGACACATGTCACAGTGTGAATATGCGTCAGAGTTTTGCATTTGAGGAAACTAAATCTGAATCTCAGAGAATTCACTACATGTGCAGAAAATGTGTGTGGACGACTGTGTGAAGGTGTTGATGTTACTGATTAGTCTGGAACTATTGCTTAATGCGTTTAATTTAGACAGCAACATTTTGTAAGATTAGATTTTGTTAGATTAGTCACTTTTTTTCAGACCAAGGATATTACTCTCATTCTCTTCTCTCTATCTCTCTCTCTGTCTCTCTCTCTCTCTCTCTCTCTTACCTCCCCACCCCCCACCCCGTTCCTGCCTTTCTGAGATATTGGCCTGTCTGTTCATTCCATAACTCATACTTTACTCGTGACGCTCAATTAAACTGCATACATTAGAGGAGTTGATGGGGAGGTAGGACATTTGTAATCAAGCATATTTATTCTCTTTAATCACCCTGGGGACCTGGAGACCTCACACGCACAAGGACGCATGCAAATGCACAGAGAGGCGCGGGCGCGCACGCCAATCCTCAAACAAACACCCGCTTTGGCCACAGCCGCTCACGCCTCCAGCAGACGCACACACGCGGCCGCACACATTTATCAAATGATGCTGCTGAACTCAATCAAGCCGAGGCTCGGCAGCCTTGCCTCCCTCGCCCCCGCAGCTCCCCCCTCTGCACCCTGGTCCCTCGACCCCAACCCCATATTAATGACAGCACACTAGTTTACATATTAATGAATAGCTCTGGCTTTTAATATGCTGCTCACTAAATCACGCAAGGCAAGCAGACAGGCTATTAGTGCTTTGTACTCCTCCGGTGTATATTAAAAATATATGGGGTGATTTGTATAGCATGCATGCCTGTAGGTGTTTTCTGTGGGTATATGTCATCAACTGCTGCACGCGTGTGTTTATATCTTGTGCGGCCATATGTCAGTGTATTTGTACAGGTAGTTTGCCCAATTGAGATGCTAAATATCAACAGTTCTGATGGGAAATATGAAGACTTGTGAGTTTGTTGAGATGCATTCGTCTCCAGAAAAGACCAAAGCACCAGAAATGGATGCAATAAAGTACGGTTCTTTAGAAAAGCCTCATGTGTACGAGTAGAGCACACAATCAGTTATTTCTGTCAACTCGGACAAAACCGCAGTCGTGTGCAAATACACCCCACTGTCAGTTAATCTCCGGTTGCTGTCACTAATCACATATAGAGGAGTGAGCGAGATGTGAAAGGAAGGAAATAATTAGAAATATTCCCAGTGGCTTGCTTTGTCACCGGGACTCAGTGGAACCTCACTTTTAATTAAGACGGAGGAGCAGGCGCGCCGACGCTGGTGAAGGCGCACACAGACAGACACCCGGTTGTACGACAGCTATAGCGTATGTATGCACAGCCGTCTACACACACAGACACAGACCAACACACACACACACACACACACACACACACCATCGTGTGCTCCTAGTGAGCAACAGGGGAAATAAAGGCTTGGTTTAAAGAGGGCTCAGAGCCGCCCATGACCTAGAATGAGTGTATTCAGTGGAAGCTGCGCACATGTGTACGTACGTGCGGCTATGAATGATGTCTTCCAACCCTTCCATGACACATTTATTTGTTTATAAGCAAGGGATGAGAGGGATGGAAGAGCCAGAGGAGTCCATGTGTTCCCGTGACAGGCCGCGAGACCAGATTGTTGTAGACTCGGTTGTGCTTCCGATCAGTTAATATTCACAGACACGCTGAACGCGTATTACTCCCATGCTCCTCCGAAGGAAGTCGGATGCATCCTGGCGCCTCGGCGCTGTGCACGCGTGCACTCTGCTCCCACATGTGTAAGGCCTCCAATCCGCTCTCCGTGTCATTATGTGTATGATTCGCCCTCATTTTCTATTGTATGACCGCCATTAAGTACCCGCTACATTATCGAGCTCCCATCTGCTAATGACAAAATAGACAAAGAGAATAATCAACAATCTTCTCCGTCTCCGCTGCTTTCTTCCCTCTGTCTTTTGTGTATCAGCGCTCCCCTCTCGCCTTCTCCCCAGTCATTTGGATAAAATCAAGGGATCATCATAATGTGTGCGTGTGTGTGTGTGCGTGTGTGTGTGGAAGACGAATGTACATTCGCATTGTTCCTAATGTATTTTTCAAATGTGTATAGCAGCTATTCGCCAAGTGGCTCCCTGTTCGCATTTGCCTTTGTGTGTGTGTGCGCGCGCGTGTGTGTGTGTGTCAGCATCCTTTTGCATGTGTGTCTGTGCATGAAGACCACAGACGAAATGCAATAATTGAAGGCCCTCCTGCCGATTTCACACAATCAAC
The DNA here is from genome assembly GCA_029224185.1 of Karalla daura. NCBI lineage: Eukaryota > Metazoa > Chordata > Actinopteri > Chaetodontiformes > Leiognathidae > Karalla > Karalla daura. The sequence continues at coordinate 15,108,399 of CM055208.1, forward strand.
GTGGCCACACTGGAGGTGATAAAAGTGAATCAAAGATCGAAGGGAGAGTTGCTTTAAAAAGGCTCCCCCCCCCCCCACCCCCCCCCCCCCCCCCCACCCCCCACTCCTCAATTATCCTCACAATGGCTTATTAATACCGTACCCACCTTCGCTGCGCTGCTCTCTCTTTATTTCCTTTCTTTGGCTCCTTTTCCACATCACAGAGCCACACATGCTTTATATCCATATTAGCCCGCGCCTTCCTATCTGACCACATCTCCCTCGTTGCTCTTCCCTCTTCCCTATCTGCCCCCCCCCCCCGAATCCACCCTGCTCTCCATCCTTGTCCTTCATATTTTTTAAAACCCGCTGCCCTTTGCCTTCATATCTGCCCAGATCTCCGTCACTGTCAGGCCCCCACCTTCCCCTTCTCCTTCACTTGCCTCCCCTTCTCACCCCCCACACCCCCCCACCCCCCTCGCCACCACCTTTTTTTAAATCCTTTTTAATGAAACGGAGGACCCGGCTGCCAGCGGAGGTGATCCTCATTCGCTAGTCCCAGTGTGCGCTGATTGTCTGCCTGCAGAATGGCCGCGGAGAGGGCTGAATAGGATAGATGAGTCTGTATTGGCCCTTCTGCTGTAATTCACATAATACCTCTGCTCCTATACCATAGCACCCCCCACGCCCCCCCCCCACCCCTCCACGAGCCCCCTCCTTTTTTTCTCTCGCCTAAAAGAAAGATAAGGCTCACAGATATGATCCCGGAGATGAATACGGCCCCATTACCAAAAAAAAAAAAAAAAAGGAGCGGAGGAGCCGAGCCATTAATTGTTTGGCGTTTGGTGTCACCACAACGTATGCACAGAGCTCATGGCATGTATCATGCCTCTGGGGTTCGGGAGAGAGAGGGAGAGGGAGGGTGCGCTGGTACGGAGGGAGGGGAAGAAAAACAGGAGAGGAAGAGAGAGGAGGCTGTATCTGTTATTATCCACAACACGTTTTGCGTTTGATGTTGCCACCGTCATTTTCCCTCCGTGTGTCTAGATCCAGCCAGAGAGCAGTTTCAGGATCACAGCAACACGGGGGAGAAAATATTGAATCAATGCTTCCGCCGGCTTTTTGAAAGCAGGGTTAGCGTTTGATGCTGCGACATCGGGCGAGAGCGAGAGAAAAGGAGAAAAAAAAATCTGTCACTCTCTCTTTCTCTCCCTCTCTCCTGCCTTCTCTCCACCCCTCCTCCTTTCATTCCGCTCTCACCTTTGCTTTCTTTTCCGTCTGTCTTTCCCTCCTCTCCCTCTTGTCACTGCTTACCGCCGTCATTGTCTCATTTAGCCTGTCTAAAAATATAGTCTTCCTCCCCAGATGTAAAAGGGGGGGGGGGAAGACATTTTCGACACGTGTGTTGCCTTTTCATCTGCGAGGCGGGGAGAGGGAATCTTGGGGGAAATCAGGTGTCTTAATGACAGCGGAGTGTGCGGCGCGGGTAATGCCGAACGCCGGCATTTGCAGTACACGCATTAAATTATTCACATCAAAAACTCATTGTTTGTTACCTGACAGAGCTGCGGAGAGAGGTGGAAGGATGATGGAAAAGCGCGATGAATTAAACATCAGGAAGATGGAGTGTCTCAGAGAGGGAGAGAGAGAGGAGGCTGAAAAAAAGAAGAAGAAGAAGGGAGGGAGTCAAAAGACAACAAGGGAAGGAAGGTGTTTAGAATCCAAAGCTGCACTCTCTTGTCTTTGGAGAGAAGGGTGGTGGCGCTTGAAAGAAGACGTATGTATTTACATCTGCGATTTTATGATAATGTTTAAGACTGTTTATAGTGCCCGCCTATTATCTGCGCCGCCAATGACAGGCAGGCGGGATGTAAATCAGGAAGCCAAAATAGGAGGTGAGGGATGTAACCGTGCTACAAATGCCGAGCCTTACTCTGCAGATGCTCACGCTTTTCAGAAATGAGCGCCGTTTCACAATTTTCCCCACTGAGTGACAGAGAGAGGGGATGCTGATCCCAGCTGAACTACAACACAGAATATCATTACACTGACACCTGTATATACTAGATCTCTAATCAATGACTGGTGTTGTGTAAGGCTGGAAACAGAAATCACAATGCAGATGAAGAATCCAAAGCTGCATTCATCCTTAGTCATCCAATCAGACTTATTGCTTCCATCTGATTCCTCTTTTTCTCCTGTTTTTTTTTCCTCAAGCTGTCCATGCAGTCAGATACCACTGTGAAACCGGGCACAGCACTGAGCTGACCTACGTACACAAAACAAAAGTCATGTGGTGCCACAGACACAGCGGGCTGTCATCTAGAATAAACACGGAGGCCTCTGAAGTCAGCGTTTCTGTTCCTAGTTGTGAGACGTTGTGCAGATTATGTTGCATAAAGGATGTTTGCCATGCAGATGCTTCCATCTGCATCCTAGATGAGACGACCATAGTTCCATTGTACCTGGAGCACTTACTGTCCCAGTGACGATAATGACTTTCTGTTCCCTTCTAGTTCTCGTGGAAGATTTGAGGTGATAATAAGGATGAAGAAAAATGATTTTATTTTCTTTTATTGTTTTTTTAAATTCTGGCTTTTAATGTCTGGATGTGAAGCCAGGGCTGTGACTTGAGTAGGTGCAACACTGCAACAGATTTACACCAGATTTTTTTTTAGGACACTGTTCTACTTGCCCACATCTGTCTGAACATCTGCACCTGGCGAGACGAGTGTTCGGGGACCCTGATTCTAAGTCTGTATACTTGTACGTTTATGGCTACAAGTATTGATGATAGTTCTTTACAAATGTACCACTTCACTTTACTATGGAACTACAGTAATTAGGCCATTAATTGACCAGTAGATTGAGAATGATTGACTACTTTGTGACTACTTTTTTTTACAGTTGAGAAACCCTTCTACTAAAATGTAAAGATTTTCTGCCTTTTCTTGCCATTCCTGGGAGTAAATGAGAGACCTTCGGGATTCAGAGCGTTGGTTGGATAAAAGAAACAATTTGAGAGATGTTATTTTGGGCTTTGGGAAATTGTGATAACGATTCTTCTGTGAACTCATCTTTGCACCTCCAGACAAACTCCATGTGTTTGTCAAGATAAGAGCAGTGTTTCTCAAATTGCATCAAACAGCATAAAACAGGTGATCTCACAGTGAATAGAGGTGGTTGAGTCGGGCGATTACTTTAGCCCAGACACGGATACGTGCACTCACCGGCAGCCATTTTGTCCCTGAGAAATATTGTTGTTGTTATTTATCCACTGGCACATGCTGCAGTAGCCTCAGTGGCAACAAACCTTAACCAGTTTTATGACCTGTGTTCATTTTCGACACTGGTGTTAAACAAAATACCAACCGGCGTATAAACACTCTCTCGGGCCAAACGGAGCATCGGTGCGAAACAGAATTACGTGTGAACTCCTCAGAGTTAGTGCTAGTTAACGGTTGTGGTAGAACTGAGTTTGACAAGAAAAGACATTAGCAGCAAGTCTAGCAAATTAATGTTTAAGCATTCTTTAAATATGGATTAGATTTAATACTTCATGAAGTACAATGATAATAGCTTGTTTCACAGAAACATAATGTAGCACTTAACAATGTACTGTAATTAATACATTATACTAAGTTGTATTATGTTAATTTCTGAGGGGGTTGAATTAAAAATAGATTATACAACTAGTTGGAGTGTGTATCCTCTTGATTGGGGAGCAGAAAGCATGAGGGGCAGAGTGAGGGGAAAAACACATGCATTTATCAGAGGGTGATTAAGTTTAAGGCAATGATTCACTAAATATTTAACAGCTTTGCTTGGTGCAAAGTATATCATGAATTATAGATGGCAGGGATGAGCATGTCTTGATGTAAGACAGTGTTTAAAGGCTTAACCTACAATGAGGGAAGAGCAATTACCATTGTAATAAATGAGAGTGGAGTGAAAAAAGACTGTCTGTTCGTTATTTCTAATTAATTTCTGAGGATGATCACAACGGGGGGAGAGCACGGATGGGGGCCACGTCCATTAGTCTCTGACATTTTGGGGCCCTTTTGTCCTTGATAAATGGACTCCAAGAACACACACTTGGTCGACGCGCACGCATGCACGCACACGCTTTAGCATATGTGTGCACTTAAACAACAAGCGCAATCCACACAGATGTAACGCTCGCGTGTGTCCATGCGGCCGCATATTTCAGGTTTCCTGCGTACGGCGCACCGGATCTGCCCACTTTCCCTTTTAAGATGTGTTTTTTAATAAAAAGTGTGCGTCCGTGGAAGCAGTTTCCATGATGGATATTCCGGACAGTCTAAATAAGGTTGATTTCGCTATCAGTATGCATGGGTTACTCTCTGGGGGCTTTGCATTTATGAGTACCCCTGTGTCCGTGTGTGTGTGTGTGTGTGTGAGTGTGTGTGTGTACGTGTGCAATACAGATCCTCCATGACAAATGCTTAGCCTTTAGCCTCTCCAGAACTACTACCTTCCGCACCAATCCTCGTCACCTATCCGGCATTTCTTCAGCGTGAGCTCCGTGCTTGATTTTATAAAGGCTCCGGCGTCCTCCAGCAATTCTCTCACAGATTTTATTAGAGGGGGAGGTGGGGGGGTGGGGGGGTGGCAGGGGTGGAGGGGAGGACGGGGGTGGGGGCGGAGGAGGGTTTGATGCACTGGTTTTTCAACTTTCACTGCACATTACTTGATGTCATATCACTAAGAAAGAGAGAGGAGGTGTACGCGCGGGCCCTATATTCAAAGTCACTGGAGCATTCCATGTGTAGTGCTCTGAAATATTGATGAGTAAGCAAAAACACACAGCGTCCTGTCACTTTCAGGAGCGCAGAGGCGAATGGAAGTCACAAGGAAGAAGGATGATGTCTCTTCTTTTTTCTTTTTTTTCCCCTTTTCTTTTTTTTTTCCTTCTTTTCCTCCATCCAGGCCAGAGCCATTTTAACTGTCAGCGGAGGTAATTCACTTCTGTGGAGCCCCGCAGACGAGTGCGGTGAAAGCTAGCTGATTAGCCGCTACGAGCAACGGGAAAAAGAGCGCGTAAATAAAGGCTTGATCAATTATCCATCCCGCGGTCCGTCCGTCCGTCCGTCCCTCCTTGCCCGTCTTATCCGTCTGTCTGTCGACTTCAAACTCAAAATTGATGCATATTAATCCACGGCAATGATCTCCCAACACCTCTGATCTGCATTATTCATCGCATTATTCCATCTGATGCTGTGAATACACTACACACCCGCGCCAAAAAAATCACCATCAAATTTTCAAAATGGCGAAGAAACACTTTTCCCAGCACTCGTTTGCATCCAAAGAAAGCTTTCTTTTATTCATTGCTCTGCTCTTGTTTAATTGATTATTTGTCTTTTTTCATTTCATTTCACATCCTTTTCTTCTTCACTTCTTTTTCTTTTTTTTCTTTTTCCCCTCCCTCTTCCACCAGAGTTGAGCGAGCGAGTGCTCGGTTTCAGTGGCTTGTGGGGCTACGGTGATGTTAAGCCTATCTGGTTTGTCTGTGTGTAGTCGTATTGATCTTTGGCTAAGACATTAGATCTGTACGTCATGTCAAGGGTTTGGTGACCTCTAGCAGTCTCTCTCCAAGTGATAGCTTTGATAAGCCCCATCCTTCTCTCTGTTCTATATAGAGCCGTGCCCTAACCTTTAGCCCAACTCTGTGTTTGAGCCTGACCTTTCTTTGATGTGTAATACACACCACGTGCCGCCCCAACCCAGAACACACTCATTCAGACGGGAGATGAACCCGCAAACACATACACACACACACACACACACACATGCATGGCATTCACGCACACACGTGCATGGTTAGTCAACACCCTGAAGCCCCAACTCCCAGGGAACCTTATTAAAACCACCTTCAGTGGAAATGGGGTGGAGGGGGGGGAGTTCTCAAAGTTTCCATAACTTGTATAATGTGTTGTATGAATAATGTTTTCCTCTCCTTATTTCCCCCTCTTCAATCGTTAATGCAGAAAAGCAGAGAGGCTTCGCTCATGCACTAAGACAACCACCAAAGTCCACTCGCCACTGATGGGCATATTTATTAAAGGAAACAAGAAGGGCCAGCACACACACACACACACACCACACACGTGCATGCATGAGCTGCAAATACAATCACACAGCCACAGCATGCATACATGTGTACAGGCATGCTCGGATACTCGCACGACTGTATATATACCCACATACACACAGACACACACACACACACACAGGCGTTCCCTCTCTCTCTCACTCACGCGCGCCATTTCCGTTTGATGTTTGCCAATCATCCGAGATCCCTTACAGCTTGCCCTGCCTCCTACCAAATAACAGTCTTCATTAATTAAAAAAGAAAAGGCAGTGTTATTATAATTCTCTTTGCTTGCCCCTTGATGTAATGGAGGGGGTGTGTGGTGTTTTGTGGCTCTTCGAGAGTTTGCTTTCATCATCGGCGGAGATTCCCCACGGCTTTGCCTTACTGCCATCAAAACCCCTTTCCTTCTTTTTGTCTTTTCATCCAATGAGATGAAGTTTGGAAAAGTTGCTCGAGCCCAACAGGATCCTTTTTAGCAGTTAATGCCCTTCCCAGCTGGCAGGCAACCAACAGCCCACCGGCGGGCCACTGGTGGCAAAGTCGGACAATGTTATTAGCTCGCCGGCTCTTTGTGAGCTCGTAGCTAAAGGCTTGAGAATCGGCATCGGCTCCGAGCGGCCAAGTGCTCTGCTGCCTATGTCAGCTCTGTTGCCTTGCTTTGTTTGCGCATAAAAGCTTTTGGAGAGGTTATAGATTACAGATACAAGCGTATTAACTTTGAAAAGTCTAATTTCTTCTTTTTCCGTAGCTGTCTGCAAAGGTCAGGCACATTGGGAATAAGTTGGGGAAAAAAAGTATTACGTTTTTATAGTGCCATCTCTGAAGCGAAATCAGTTACAGGCTATTGCTCGAAGGCCAGCTCCCAAAAATGGACTCGCTTCATATCTGGGCTTGTTATGTGACAACTGTTTGGGCCTTGAGAGACAGGAGACTAGTAGAAGACAAATGGAAGTCCGAACGTGAAGGAAGGTCGGCCTGGAAAGCAACACTGATAGACGACGGGCAGACAGGTCCGAAAGGCTGATGAGAAGAGGACGGAAAACGAGTGAGAAAATGGAGCACGCAGCTGCACTCTGTTTGCCGGGGCTAAACTTATTAGTCTGTTCTTAATGCCTCTCAGTGCAGATAGCATTAAGAAATACACGGTAATGATGATTTGTGTTCTCCTCAGCCAACAGAGGGAGAGCATTCCACTTATTCCACATGAGTGTTATAATTGGCACCTTATTGCATTAGGGTAGAATGCACTGTGTGATTTCCTGGGTGTCATTTTTGACTAATGGATCCTTAAGAATAGTAATCTAATCGCCGTCATTATTTCATCTCTGCTGCTTTCAGAAAAGGCAGCCTTGATTTAGGGATTGGGGGTGGTGGTGGGGGGTGGCTGGGTGATTTTGAGCCGTGGATGTGTCGGGGCATGTTGCAAATTAATCTGCACCTTGTAAACAGAAAAAGAGCAAACAGAAATCAATTTGGCTGAGTGAGGAACTCCACTCTCAAGGCTTTTAGCATCTGCATTAAGCCGAAGTTGTTTGGCCTCTCTTTTTTTCCCCCCTCCGTTTTTGTTTTTATCCGACGCAGACAACTTTGTCAAATCGGCCCATTTGTGTTACTTGTCAACATTGGCGCGCTACATCCTGCTTCAAATCGAATCTTGGATCGCATCGTGATGCCGAATCATCAATACAAATGTGCTTCCAGTGGCTCTTAAGAGCAGCTGCAGCGTGGCAGGCTCGTTGTTTCCCGGTACTTTTTCCGCTTTCTTTTATTTATTTATTTTTCCACCGTGACCCCTGACTCCCTATTACTTTGTGTTCAGTAATCACACAGTTTCAATACACACCCTGGCATCTAATTCTGCCTAAAAATCTGAAACCTCTGCGGTGCTGCCGGCCCCCGTGCTTCCATTTCCACATACCTTGATCCTGGTGTTGTGTCACTAATAGAGGTGATGTACTGTTTATTTTATTGATCATGTGTTTTATCCAAACATCAATGCAGGGTTCACTCTCTGGCATGCACATTCCCTTTATCAAAACAGACACTGGACCTCTGCTTTGAGGCTTTCATCAAGCAAAAACACCCATTATGGTCTCTGACTGACTGGTTCGCTCAGGAGAAAAAAAAAATACTGCTGGTGTTCCCCTGACACGCAACATCCCAATTATACCCACACAAACCAGAATGTGAACACGCAGGTCACATGGACACACACACACAAACACAGACAGCCACATAAGCACTTATGATTTTGTTTCAGGTTTTTTTTATATACACAGATGTATAGTCAGTGTTTCATACACAGACATTCAGAGTGTATAAGGAGTAAATACACGCATGCTGCCACACACACACATACACACACACACACACACACACACACACACACACACACACCCACACACATACATGGAGCCTGTGGTTGTGTTTTCAGACTGAGGAAGTGCAGGAATGTCAGAATAGAAGCTGATCTGATGGTCAGAAGAGTGTCCTCCTGAATAACCCTCTCACTCAACAATATACACACATGCACACACCACCACCACCACACACACACACACACATGCATGCTGTTTACACACGGCCCACCACACCACACCTTCCTGACATGTCTCATCCTCCCCTTCCCTCCTCTCTCCCCCTCCCTCCCTCCCATCCCCACAGCCCCTCTTCCACCATCCTTCCTGTCTGCCCCCCGCCACCCCTCCCATCACCACCATTGCCCAGCCCCTCCACCCCCTCCGACGCCCACTCGCCCCCACCTCCCTCCCCACCCTCCAGGGAGAAAAGGCTGACTTGCATTCAGCAGCATCTCTCAAGAAAGAAGAAATGAATAAAAGAAAGGAGACGTCCCGTTGACAGTCAATGTCTGTGCTGCCAGGAGCCAAAATAACTGTCAGCAAATGCTCGGGACTGTCCAAAATGCCACAGACACACACACACACACACACACACACACACACACACACACATGCACGCACACCCACAAATAAAAGACTGATAAAAGAAATAAATAAATACATGGAATTTGGTAAAGGGGGGAAAGAACGAAAAGCTCACTGCCGCCCTCAGAAACAAAAACAGAATTGGGGGGGCGCAACTGCGACCGAAGAGCGGAGAAATCGCGGCTGCATTGTTCCTTCAGTCGTGCAGTTTGTATGACGGAAAGACGAGTTGCTGCTCTGGTGGAAAAAATAAAAAGGTAAATGGGGCCCCTAATAATAAAGCTTCAATGCAGTCAAGTAAATCTTTCTTTTCCAGGGGAGCGCAGTTACGGCCATTATAATGCATCACATGAACTTCATGTACTTCAAGGAACACAATAGACATCTGTGCACCATGCTGATCGCAGCACCACTGTGCCCACACCGTGGAGGGCACTTTTATTTTGCTGTGAGCCGGACATGCTGTCCACATTTATCATCACCACCGCTTTGTTCTCACGCGGCGCCTCGCAGTCTTTTAAGCACAATTAGCGTGCCATTGATGAGAAATAATCCGCGTTCCTGAAATCACATAAATATGCCTTATTATTTATAAATAATTCATCTGAGCGACTGAACACTTCATGGGCGACCTTTGTTCGTAGCACAGTGCCGCTGATTGCTCGAGTGCCCGGGCGTCATTCGAAAGGCGACGTCGGCCGACACAAATCTCCTACGATATCACAAGTGACGTTTCAAGCGCGGCGTGAGCGGCCGCGTGTCTGTTTGTCTCTGTTTATTACAACAGCGTGCACGGTGCTGACAGACCTCCGCTCGATCCAGCCCGACTTTTCTCTAATGATCATTAATTGCAATGGATCCCAGAAAAAGCCTGGATGACCTTACATGTCAGCATCATACCTAGGTCTGCTTCTTAAAGCTCGACATCCTAATCGAGTGCATGTCTAATTTATGGGGCTGGAGTTTGCCATTAAGGGCCTGATCCATGGAATTAAATAACTAGCAGACCTTCGCTGGTCCCGGACAGTGGGTGGAGGAGGCAGGGAGATAGCGTGATGAATTGCCCACCCCTCCTCTACCTCATCCTTGACTTTGAAAAATACTGTCTCTGCGTTTTAGGTCAGCTTCTGACAACAATTAGGCACAGCGAAACAGATAGACTGTGACCTTCTTTTCTCTCTCCTTCCTTAAGGTTTTTTTTTTCTTTCTCCTGTCTCGCTCTGTGTAGACTAGAAAATAAATAAAGAACGATTAGAGGTTATGGGAGTTAAGATACACAGGCGTTCTCTGGAAAGTGGAAGGTGAGAAAAATAAACACCCAGTAAACACAGCGTCAATTAAAATGCTATTGTGAGCAAAGAAAACAGAGGTAATTTCTCGGTCAGAGAGCCTTAACTCATTTACATTTCTGTAAATAAGTTGAAAATTCCAACTTGAGCTTCATGCTCAGCGGCAATATCCAGTCACAAAGGCATCTTAAAGGCGGAGAAGTGAAATCCCAGCATAAATAAACACATCTTTATTAACAGATGTGTCATTTCGCTGCCTTTCATTTTATTTCTCAGCGAATATTTTCATGGATGCAGCTATTGATCTTGCAATGTGACGGAGGTCAAGCCAGCTAATTCCCTTTTTCATTAGAGCAAAGCCCCCCAAATTCTCTTAGTAGATCTGCCTCTTAGGGGCATCCAATCTCCTGCCTCTCCCAATGACATGAATATAAGCCCGCGCTGATGGGGCCTGGTGTAAATGTATTAGCCCTGCGCCTGTGCCCCTAGCACAGCCAGCCATAATTATGTTAGGAACCAACGAGACAGCTGGGAAATCAATATGCTAAGACAGATTGAGTGGAGATGTGTGGCCAGTGGAGTGGGAATAGAGAGGCCTGGCAGCTCCCTGCGGTGCGAAGGGGCTAGAGTCGACGATTAAGCCATAGACTTAGCATTTACTGCTAGGATTCACTGCCTGAATCTAGTTAGCATTTAGGGAAAGATCCCTGCGAGCAGACAGTGTTACAGCGAGATAGAGGCTTCACTCGTTAGCCGAGTGGCCTATCATCTTCTGGGGTCGGCGGGGGCCAGACGTGTTGCAACATGCTCAGCATTTACTGTTCGAATCGCCAGATCCTGTGTTCTGTGATCACTTAGTAATCATTTCACCGCCATTTACTGGAGATTTGGGTCTTGAAGGCCCGGATTCAGGTGACATTTTGCCTAGGGACTGCCTCGCCAAATCTAACAATGGCTTAATGAATGGATTTTCATGAAAAGGTCACCTCATCTCAGCCTGCTGATATTCTGAACTGATTTATAAATTCATCATCATTATCTGAACCTTAAAAATGTCTGTTATTTCATGAGGCAGTATCTCGCTTTACATGAGCTTCCTGCTCTTAATTTAAAAGTTTGAAAAAAAAAGAAAAAAGTCTGCACTTCCTGCAGTTGAAGTGTGACATTTCACCACAAGGACAGCTGCACCTCATTGTTTGAAAAAAAGAAAAGGAAGTAATAGAAATAAAGTCCTTCTATACTGCTCATCCCTGAAGCAAATAAATAGCGTATTTTCCAAATACAACAAAAATCATCACAATCTTCAGCAGAAGAGGACTGGCTGAGCAAGAAGGGAGGACAAGTGGCGCTGGGTCAGATGAATTATCTCTCAAAGAGGACGACAGTTCAGGCTTAACTTTGGCAATAGTCTGTGTAAATCAGAGCGAGGCTGTAATTTATATTCAATTAGTGAGCGGGGCTGCAGAACCAAGACAAAAGCTTGGTGGGTTGGAGGGTTGGGGGCTGGGGCTGGGCTAGGGTGTCTTAAGGTGGAGCAGGAGGGAGACTTGGCTGGGGTGCAGAGGGTGTGGTGGGGTTGCATCTGCTCTTGGTCCCAATCAACGGCCTCCAAGGCACCGTTCCCTAACAATGGGCCCCATCAGAGCAGGGAGTGGAGTCACAGGCGTAAGTGCACCCAATAAGTGTGCAATTTCTGCCCATATGACCATCCTGACACAATTGCTCTAATTTTCCTCCTTTGAAATGACTGATAAAAGACTTGGGTAATTGCTACGCCACAGAATTTCTTCCATGATCAGGAGGAAGGAGGAGGGTAGAGACGCAGAGCGACGCTGAGAGACTGAGGGGTGTGTGAGTGTGTGTGTGTGTATGTGTGTATGTGTGTGTATGTGTGTGTGTTTTTGTGTGAGCATGGGTGAGAAGTGACACAGCCCCAGGGCCTAAGGATGGAGACTAGTGTGTCAGTTTGTGAAAAATCCCAAATTAATACTTGTCGTTTCCTCTCCCCTTCTCTGAGTAGCCGTCCTGCACTCCCAGCAAGGATCTTATTAAGTGGAGGTAATTTGTCCTGACAATGTATTGGAAATCACTCAATCACACGACTTCTCGGAACAGATATTCAAAACATGGTGGTGTCGCGTTTAGGTGGCAGCTAATTCCAGTCCTTGTCCGTCTCTCTCTTTTCTTCTCCATTCCGCTGTTGGGGTGAAGTGTAACACAGGCAAGTGGTCAAAGTCACACAAGACATTTCCCACTTCAACAACTCAGTTTCACAACCTCCACCCAGGATTTTATGTTTTTTACTTTAAAAGCTACTTGACCAATTTCCACAAAATTTTGGTGGAAGGCTGTAGCAAAATTTGAATGCGGTCAGCTTCAGGCCAAGTTCATGTTTTTTTTGTTTTTCTTTTCATTAAGAAGCCAAAGAATCCTGCTGCAAGAGAGAATGATGTATTCAGCCACTCCCCGTCATTTAATACACCTCTAGTTGGCATTGGGGCTTGATCCAAATTGTCTTCTTCATTCAAAAGCTCCACAAACATTTTCTCTTTACCTCTGTTGAAATCATGAATCTGTGTGTGTGTGTGTGTGTGAGCGTGTGCATGAGTGTGTGTGTATGTGTGTCTGAGAGCGACTGTGTGTAGATACTCGTAGGTGTTTGCGTGATGCTTGACTCTGATAGCTTGCCTCCAACCTGTGTCACTCCTCACTTTGACCTTGTCCTCTGTAATCAAGCCTCTTTTATCTGATTCCTCACGTTTGTGTGTGTGTGTGTGTGTGTGTGTGTGTGTGTGTGTGTGTGTGTGTGTGTGTGTGTGTGTGTGTGTGTGTGTGTGTGTGTGCGTGCGTGTGTGCGTGTGTGCACTCACACCCATCTCATTGGAACACCCGTATTCTGGACTGTGTCCTGACTTGATTGGAGTTCAGTTACAGGGCTAGATAGAGAGGTAAAAGCCGGGCAGTGGGTGACAGAGGGAAATAAATAAGAGAATAGCAGTTTAGTCGCCTCACTAACTAACTAACTCCCAATCAGCCTCTTAAAACCATGTGTGTGTGTGTGTGTGTGTGTGTGTGTGTGTGTGTGTGTGTGTGTGTGTGTGTGTGTGTGTGTGTATGTGTGTGTGATGCGGTGTGACAGACTCCTGAGGTGCTGATTCTAACCACAGTCTCTGCCAGTGCCTGGGTAATGTTGGCTAATAGCTTAATCAATACTTATTATGGCCCTATTGGTTCACTAAAGTGAGAACAGAACCTCGCCAAGCACACTGCCTCAGCGGAGAGACAGATAGTCAGAGGAGGAGAGGAAGGGAAGGAGAAGAGGAGGAGGAAAAAGAAGAAGTGTCGTCAGCTGATCCAGATGGACAGGCTAACCTCCCTCGCGGGATTTCCTTATTCAGGAATCCAATTTTCCCAATGTGATTGACGTGGATTGGATCCAGTGGAATGACGCTAACTCTTTTAGCTCCTCCAATAAAGCCCTAATGGCTCCGTCGCCGATTTCCCAACTTTTCCCTCCTTGAATGGACTGGTCGTCCGCAATTAGCGCTGGCAAGGCAGCGGGCGGTCGGGAAGATTATGTGATGGAGAGTACAAGTGAAAGTGGAGGAGTAAAAGGGTGGCGAGCATGAGGAGGAGAGACGAGGTGATTAGCTGGAGATGGTAGCAATACGGGCCGTCACTGAACACCATGTTCTCACTGCGCCTGTATAAACACTGTCAAATCAAAACGGACGGAATACACTAATGCCGTGCATAAAACTTTACATTAAATTGATGTGATTGATACAGAAGACTCACTCTTTCCATGTTATTAGCGTCATTCCAGTAATAGCACATGTGGTGGTTGAAGTCCCAATGATAGAGGAGTAATATTGCCACTTTATAAGACACAGCCATAAGTTGAAACTCTGAATTAATGTGCTGTAACATTAAAATGAAGCAAACTGATAAAATAAACAAGAGAAAGTGGGAATCTAATTCTGCGAAATGACCATCATTATATGGGATGCTGTGTCTCTTAATGAGTCCAAGTATCTATTTGCAAGAAACAATTAATGAAATTGAAGAAATACATTCTAAATGCACCAGATAATTAAATGTATACATACCCTTGTGCCGTCTTCATCAAATGGGAATACTATAAATATAATGATATTGACTTAGCATATTAGTATGCTCAGTTAGCAACAGAATATAAATTGGAAAAATGTGAAGCGTGATAGTTCATTATCAAACTAAGCGTCTTCTTAGAGAGAGACCAACATTTTAATTTTATGTAAACCAATAATTAGGTGTTTTGCATACAGTAAACAACATGGGCAAAATGAATTCTCATCTCATTAGTCAAATGGCATTACTGCTCGGAGCAAAATCAAAGATGTATGTGATTGAGACAGAAAACTATGCTGATAAAATATTTCCACCAACAAAATGGTTGAATATTTCATCATATTTGTGTGCCCTGCACTCAAGTCCAAGTTGATTTATTAATGGAAAACTGGCCATAACCTACATGTATTTAATACTTCTCAGATGGTAAAAAAATGAAGAAATATAAAAGGCCTTTTTATGTTATTATTAACACTACAGGTGTTATACTCTGAATGCTGCCTCGTAGTATTGGGAATGTATCCTGCACTGCATGTACAATCACTCAAAGTGGAGTTTTACATTTGACAGGCCATCCAATCACAGCATGAGGACCAGTCTAGACACTGGTGCAGCCTGCATTGATCTGCAACAATATTCCCTACTGCGTTTTGTGCATTTTTTTGCGACTCCATTTGTACCGAATAGCTTTACTCGTCGGGCCGCCTTTTCCACAGCCCGCTCCCTCCCCGGCTGTCGCCGTCGGACCAGCGTGAAGTGAGATGGACGTGAGTGAAAAACTCACCTTGGTGTAGGTGTAGAATAAGGAGATTGGATGCCGCAATCTAATGTTCTGCATTTCAGCTGTGCTCCAGTGCTACGCTGTGCAAAACGTTGTGAATTGGCTCTGATTGCACAAAGCAAGCACACGTACAAACACACACACACACACGTAATGGAAAAGTGACACACGCATGCACACACACACACACACACATGCACGCACAAGAGCGTGCAGCACACACCAATGTTGCCAGCTCCCGTTTCTGTTCGTAGGACCCTCACAGGGAAAAGAGGAGGGCTCACCGCAGGAAATGGGAGCATTGATTGACAGATTAATCATTCTGGTGCTGTGTGTGTATGCATTTTCGTGCATCTTTGTGTGGTTCTGGATATCTGGGAGGAGGAAGTGTGTGCGCGCGTGTGTGTGTGTGTGTACACATGTGTGCGTGCGCGTGTGTGTGTGTGCGCGTCCCGGCTGACCTTGACAGCTCTGTACGAGAGCAATAGCAACTTCCGAGAGAGTCAGTCATTCAGACACAGCTGGCGGCTCACAACTACCAGACCTCGCCACTAACAGTTAGCACCACGCCTGCTCTACAATTATCCATAGAGGGAACACGTATCCACTACTGAGTGCTTTATAATTGCTTCTGCATCGCAACGTGATATTTCACCCAACCTACTTCTACATCTCGAGGTATAATTACCAGTTTAAGATAATGTATAATTAGTAATATTCTAATGACTTTAATGCTTTAACCAACTTGTCATTACCATTTGGCTCCCAAAGTCGGGGTTGTTAAATAGAGTCCGGCCTCTTCTGCTGCACTGAAACAAGACACGATCCATTTTTTTTCTGTCTATTTAAATGACTTCGCTCTTTGTATGTATACACAGCGCTCTCTCTCTCTCCCTCTCTTTCTCTTTCTCTCTCTCTCTCTCTCTCTCTCTCTCAGGCTCGGCTCTACGGTAACCTAGCTTGACCCTATTCCCACCTTGTGGCTCCCCAGGGCCTGACCCTGAACTCAGTCACCTCTGACAGCTCCTTAATATCATCTCCAGCCCCCCAGCCACTGATCCTAGAACAGATATTTTCTTATCCTTCTAATGGTTAAGGTTAGGGAGCCGGTCCAGGGTAATCTGACCCTGAATCTGTGGTGGGAGACGAGTTATTCCTCAGGCGTCTGTGCTGCTCGACAAATACGGAGAGGCGAGGCGAGCCAGGGGGCAGTATGGGTCTAGCAACCCACCCTATAGCAAGGTTGTGGAGTGTGTGAGCGTGTGAGGGTGTGTGTGCGTGTGTATGTGTGCACGGTATTTGTTTGCTTGTGTTTGCGTGCGGACAGTATGTGTTTGTCTCAATTTGTTTCCTGAGCTCCAAATATGATGCTCACATATCTCACAGAATCTGGGTTATACAAGGACCATGTTTTTTCCTTTTTGTACATGCGTGACTTCTGAACATGCAGGTGCGTCGGTGCGTGTGTGCGCACATCCTTTGTATGTACGTGCGTGCGTGTGTGTGTGTGTGTGTCAGCCTCGCAGAGGCGAGGGAGATGTCATGTTCAGTTTGTGTTTGGCTAACCCTGTGGTCTCCACCCCTAATAGCAGGGTCTATGGGGTGTAGACACATGCCAATATTCATTGGCAGTTGAATCAAGCCACTTAGATACCATCTGTAAACAGGACTCAGAGGGCCTTGAATTAAACCGAGGGCTGGAGAGAGTGGAGCTCAATGCAGAGATTACTAAAGGTTCAGCACAGGTTAATGGGCTTTGTTGCAATAGATCAGTTATAGAGATATTGGCAGTGATCTGCTGGCAGGCTCGCTCCATGTATATATCTGCTGTTACAAATGATTGTGTCTATAATTTGCAGGAAATGCTACATAAACACAACAGCTTCTCTTTGACAGTGGACATGTAAGAGGCTAAATGAGTTCTACTGAAAATTCTGATGTAACTTCTAATTACAAATACCAAAGTATTTGTTTAGATAGCTCGATAATTGGTTGGTCGATCGATAGATATGGGTCTATGTTTGGACAACATACAACTGCCCATCGGAGCCTTGTGTGTTTATGATAATATGGCGACGCTGCGCGTCATTTTGATGCAGCCAATGGTGTTTTTCCCTCTTCCCCTCTCTCGCTCCTCTCCCCGCTCTCTGCCTCCCTGCTCCCTTTCGCCACCATGGCGCTCTGCTCACCAACACTGATTCATAATCTATAGCCGTGCCTGGGAGACCAGCAGCTATTGATTTAACGCCTACAGTAATCCAGCGCTGTATCCGCTGCTTGTTAGAGATGCTGGGGCCCAGGAACTGGGGCTCACAGAGCTAGCCGGGGAGGAACTAGGACTGACGGAGGAGACGCCACTACTGCAGCTTTCCTTGTGAGGAAGGCAGAAAATTCCAGACACTTTTCAATTAGGAATCCTACATGACTTGACATGAGATTTGTGGCCGAGACGCTGGTAAAACACTTGGAAATGTCATAATAATGAAGAAAACAACACACAACACATTGCGGCGTTACCAATGGTTGTTTCGTTTCATAAAACACAGAGTTACATGACCACATGACTTGCACTTTAAGTCAGAATATATACTGACTTTAACTGACATTATTCATAAATACTGACATTCATAACTGATACAATGTTTTTTTTACACCCAAATACTGATGCAATATAATTCAAGGATGCAAATCCCTCATAATCAAATAGTTTTTAGCTACTTAAATGCCTTACTGTATTTCCATGATGTCTCCTCCCGTCAATTCTAGCTCATCTCAACTAATAGCTTAGAATTAATTTCTATATAATATCCCCACATTCAAAGAATCGACCTCTAAGACAGCTTTTCTTTCTATCGAGATGACCGTATATCTCACAATCTAACATTTCAATTAAAGTAGTCCTTCCCCGCAGTAAGTGGCTGACGCTGGCAGAGTCAAGATCCCCTCTGTTTCTATTACAATAAGTCATCTCTCTCACACACAATAGCAATGTCCTGGGTTTGATTTGGAGTGAGCGACAGCTTTGGCAGCCCGGACATATTCATGCCGGGTGCTAATCACGCATGATACAAGAATAATAGACAATGATGCTTTCAGTTCATTAAGCATCCAGGTAAGTGGATATGTAATTTAACTGTTATTATCAAATCTACCTAATTTACTTTGGCCCATCCATCACGATGATGACACCATTCTCCGCACCCAGTTCCAATTGTGACGAGCCTGTATATATATGAGCTATACCTTTGGCATCACCGTTCTTCTCCATTATAGATAATTATGCCCCATGCGTTTAAAATCGTTCTATTGAGTGTTGATGACAATGTACTCTACCTCACGTCCTGACTGACAAGACAGTGTGGGCACGAAACCTCGAGTCCAAGGGTGAGCGCCATTCAGAGCGTGTACATGGAGGTACAGTGGTATAGAATCCGTGTAGGTGGGCATAAGACAGGTTGAAGAAAGGTGTGCAGTTAATTCTGAACAGGCTCTTAATCAGGATGACAGATGACAGCGAGGTTGAAGAGGAGTACTTATCTCAATCAGGTACGGGGCATCAGCATGGAGACAGACAAGCACACTGACCTTCATTAGCCTGGCCAAATAATTAGCTGACCTTGGCTAATAAGCACTCACACTGCACACACGCACACACACACATACAAACGCAGAGGGAGAAAATGCACCGTGGATTGTATGTGCCTCTAATGAAAAGAGGCCTGATGCACAAGGCTGATTGCTTTGTTCTGATGAGTTTTTGGCTTAAGTAGTCCACTTGATTGATGGATAGATGAACAGAAGGATGGATGGATGGATGGATGGAGTGGATGGATAGATGGAGACAGAAAAAGAAAAAATACTGGAGCAGATGAGTCCAACTGTTGGGCAGTGTGCCAGCAGACAGAGAAAAGGCGGAAGTTAACCACTTTTTTATATTGGACAAAAGATATTTAGTAATCCACAAACACGTTTAACTCCAAGGTTGACGCAATAAACAGTTTAAAACGGACAAAAAAAAACATTTCGGCCTCTGAAATCCTCCAAGACAAATAAATAGGGAAATGGGAGTGGAACCGTAGCAGCTTTGGTGGGAACAGCCGCGTTTGTCTGTGCAGTCAGGTCTTGTCATGTACTTTATGCACAGTCACATCACCATGACCAATACACTAATCTCTGCCATTCTCCTCTGGCTACAATGAGCTGAAGAAGGTTAACTTCACCTTCCAGGGTAAACAGAAAAATGAACCGGAATGGCTGTCTGGGATAGGGTTATAAACAGTGGTTATTAACTCGGCTCGGCAACTCGCTTGCACACGGGGAGATTTGTGAAATGCTGTTGCTTTAAAGTCAGTTTTGCCGAGATGAAGGATAACAAGACCCAATCAATAGTTTTCTTTATTAAGTATACATTTGAATTCAGCGGAGATCTGCTGTGTTTGTCCACAATTTAGGCGGTGGGAGTATTTTTTCCCTGTTTTTCTTTTCTTTTTCTTTTTTTTCTGTTTTACTCTTTCCACATGTAAACTAACCTGATGCTAATCGGATGTCTGAACTCATGCTGACATTTTGTCTTTAGAATCCACCAGGAATGACATAGTCTTTGAGAGTGTCAAGGATGCAATTTGCATCGGGGTAACTGATAGTTTCAGCCCAAGTAAGAAAGCTCCTCACAAAAGGATAAATGCAACCCGCATCACAGCGGAACATTGTCAGCCGAGACTAAAACATGTCAAAGACTTGCGGATTAAGTGCCTTCACTTACTCCAGTCCATTTCTAGGTCTTTTGCTTGACAGTTTTAGAACAATGGTAATATATTCTGGCACCAGGTCTGAAGACAATTATGTGAAATTGCTGCTTTCGCATCTAGATTTGCTTGTCTCCACCATTTTCATCTCAATCCAATCCAATCTGAAACCATTTGAGCAAATAAAATGATATTTACCTCATCTTCTGTTACAAGCTTTCAAAATCACAGGCTTCGGGAAAAATCAATACAAAATGCCAGCTTAGCGGCAGATATATGCTGTGTGAGAATGCTAACTTTTCCTCTTTGTGTCTCCCCATTCCTGCTCAGAGGGGCGAGACTGGGAGCAGGAGAGGAGGCTCCTCACCGGCATCCATCCATCCAGGGGGTGGATATTGTGCTGGATGTTTATAAACTACTTGTGCTTGCAGGCCGAATGCACGATTGTCTTGTCCGAGACGCTAACCTTTAGCATCTCGCTGCGCTTCGGCGCATCTTACAAAGTTCACTGCGAGAAGGGAGTCTTGACCCTGCGGATGATTTGGAGGACTGAAATACCACTTTCATTTATTATTTATCCGGGCTGGCCGAGGGGAAAGCAAGCCGTGGCGCTGTCATACCTGACTGGCTAATGTAAGAAGTGGCCATCTCACTGCAACCCTGGGGAATCAAAGCCCATTACTGGTTTGAGAGATGGCCTAATGTCCACTGTGAACACACACGCACACACACACACCAGATCAAAACATTAGGATGAGAGTGAGATGTACATGCACACAAACACACACACACACACACACACACACACACACACTCAGAGCAAACAAGACGCTGTGTAGCAGCCTGAGATGAGAGGTGAACATTGTGATGCTTCAAAGTCCTGGAGAGATGAGAAGTAAACATTTATAATTCAGATGTGGCCTTGCAGGATTTCTTGTAACTCCAATAAAAGCAATTCATTACATTGTGCCGTTTATTATTCTTTACGTTGAGTGGCTGAAATTCCTTGTGCTGGAGAGCGGTGCTCCTAACAGTAATCACAGAGACAAAAATGCACTGATGTTTAAGTTTACCACTTATTGAGCACTGTCTCATAAAAGAAATAAGGAAAATACACTTTCAGATAGCCTGTTATACAAGGGTCAAGTTAATGGAAGCTTTCTGTGTTAAAATTAAGTTGAATCTTTTTTTTTTCATTTCCCCAAAGAGAGTATTTCTGTCAGTCAGCCTTATGGTGTTCATTCTTGCGCATTTCTAATGTAAAAGGACCAGTTTCAGATGTCTTAGTGAGGTGGAAAGCGGCCATTTCAGCCACTTTACTCTATTTGGATGTATATCACATGTGTATGTGTGTGTGTGTGTGTGTGTGTGTGTGTGTGTGTGTGTGTGTGTGGGCAATTGTCAAGATGGAGGCTTAATGACCCTTTGGAAGTGCAGCCGAGGTGTAGCTAATGAAGCGTATGTTTATGGAGCACTGGCCTTTGCCTTTTAATAGGAGATTCCTATCAATACCCTGGATCGGATTAATATTTCAAAGTTAATGTTTTTGTTGGAGAATTTGAAAAACAAACATGAGACGAAGCTTCACAGTCGCGTGTGCAGGAAAATGCAATTTTCTCAGACTTAGCCGCTCATCTTTTTAATTACGGACTTAATAGCTTTATAGATTTTTGAAAGATGAATTCTTATTGGCATTTTTATAATTACTGGTCTTTATTGCTTTTTATGAAAATAATCGTCAAGGCTCATTTACCCCACAAACCCTTAGGCCAGGCAGATGTGTTTCAACGGTGAGGGCAAATAACCTTCAAAACATTGGCTCTCATTTTTCAACTGTCGGAGCTCCTCCCTTAATCAGCGGTGCTCTTTTTCCTAATGCAAATAACTACATTACGCTCGTGAGGCCATGCATTTAAGCAAGTGGTTGTCTCACTTTTCGAACCAGTAGTTTCAGGATAAATGCGCACAGACAGTGGCTGTCACATTAAAACACAATGCAGTCCTGATTGGACAGCGTGTTCGAGCACGCCGCGAACAAACACACACCAGCGGCAGCTAAAACCAGAACAATACACACTGGCCTACGGTGACGCAGAGCTTTGGCCCGTGATCTCACATGTGTCAACATACTATCAAATGTGCTGCTAAAATAACTGAACCTCTTCAGCATTAACACATGTACGCAGGCAGAGCAAGCCAAGGCTGCCTCAGAGCTCTGGCCGAGGAGAAAATGTATCTGGACACTTCAGCAGAAACATATTTAGAAAAGCTGGCCAAGGTTTCCTCATGTAGTCTGCAAAGGGCTCCGAGTGCAGCAGCCTTAGACAAACAGTGGCTCAGAGCCATACCTTGCTAATAAGTCTGACAGCGAATTCGGGCCGGCAGATGAAATTCAGCCGTTTGAATTTGTGGGATAGCGAAGCAGGAGAAAGATCTTTTGCGAAATTCATACGAACGAGACTCTCCCGAACGCTGTTTAATTTAGGCCGAGATCCTGCATAGAGGGAAGAGTGTGCATTTGGCCAGCCTCATCACCACTAAAAGGGAAATATGCATTGATTTAGCCTTGAACTCCCTGTTTAACTTGGCTGGCCCGCTTCGCTGTGGTTTCCCAGTACATTCCCAGTCCCTCCTCTGTCGTCCGGGACCCAGCCTGGATGCAGACAATAACCGGAAAGAGTATTTAGAACATTTTGGAATAAAGTGGATGTAAATTTCACCCTTTACATTTGCCAGAGGCATCTGTTTTATCTATAAATTCCAAGTTCCCTAGAGCCAAAGCTGTGGAATATTTCAACCCGTGCTTTATTTTATTGGTTTGGAAGCACAAAAGGAAAAGAAAGAAAAGTCAAAATATGACTTTTTTTCCCTCTGGACCCCCTGCTAATAGGCGAGCCTAGCCCCTCTGTAAGCTATCCCAATCGGCACTTTCTCATAATAGGGCCATGGATAATTTGCCAGGGCCAGGGCCAACTGAACATGTTCGCAGCACTAAATGGTAAGAACAAGTCATTTGCTTGAATATTGTATGCAAACCAGTTGGCAGATCCTTTTCGTGGCACAGAGATTAAAGCGAAAAACAAAAAAAACAAAACAATTAAACTTTTTTAGGGGGGAAATGGGTCTCTCATTGTGTGAATAAGTGTTGGCTCAGTTTGTCTGGCCTTGGCCGTGTCTGCTGCAACTCTAAAAACAGTCCCTGTTTTGGTTCCAGCGTCTTGGGCCTCTGTGGCGCTGGATCGCGCGCTGCAGTGTGGAGTCAGTGTGGTCTGAAGAGTCTCTCTGTATGTCTGCTACACATGTGAATATGCTCGACAGATGTTAGCTGGCTCCCAGGCAGACAGGCTCTCCTCCCCCTGGCCTTTTTGGCTCCGGTTGTGACATGGTGACACACAGTAGCATCTGGAGTTCAGACTGGGTCACCCAGGGCAAACACGATACAGAGCAGCACATCACTCGCTCTTTTAAGAACCGATTTGGAGAAAGAAATGTTTGCTTTCTCTTCGGCTTTACATACCGACTCTGACATGTGAGGGAATGCTCGTAATGATCCTGCTCAACTACACTCGTATTTTGGTGAATAATCCTTGTTGGTGCTCTCTAAAGATAAGAGGCTGTGGTGAACGGTAAGACGGAGATGTTTTAACAGCCGTTGTAAGATGGGGCAGTTTTCTTTTTTTCTTTTCTTTTTTTCACTGGAGGCAACTACCAAAAACATCTGATACTCACCTCATGGAACGGACCCAAAGGAGAAGAAATCAGCTGTGTGTTATTGATTGTACAACTACTGAGAGCAAACGGCCCAGAAAAACACCAGACTTTCCAGTCTCCATACCACCACATAGATTTGATATGATGTGTGTGATATGATATTGGGATAACCCTAAGAAGTAATGCGCTTCATGAAGTGATAAGTACTGTAAAGATCATGCGTAAAGTACAAACACACATCTAGAATCCAATAATTATAGAGTTTACGTCCTTAGCTGAATGCAGTAGAGCAGCACAAAACCAAAACTCACCCAGAGTCAAAAGTGGATTCCCAGCATGGGTCCTTTACAACCATATGTGAATCCAAATTAAATTAAACCCTATAGCATCTTTAGTACCAGACTGGGCCAAGCTCAGTTCAATCCCTGTGTGCTGCCAAAGGACATATTTGAAAACGAACAATAAAAAAGATGCCTGGTTGCCTTTAAACCACAAGACTGTGGTTTGTTGTTTTATTTCTTACAAGAAGTTAAGCAATGAGGAGCTTTTTTTGGGGTTTCAAATTATGCTCTTTTTTTTATGTACATATACATATTGCAATTTTATGATGATCTATTTGACAGGATTGTGAACGCTCTGCGCTCCGAGAGGAGCTCTTTGATTGTCGGCGATGGACGGCGTCAACGCGCACCTATTTGGAAAAAAAAAACCCCTTTCTTCTCTGCCTTTTTGCCTTTGAGTTGGACTTGAAACGCGACTATTTGTCTACATTTGCATCGTAAGCTGACAGTCAGCCGTGTTCGGGAGACAGTCAAGCGTCAGCTCATGAAACAAACATTTAGCGAGCGCACAACAGCAAAGCTGCCAGCTGACGTGCACCCGTTCAAATCCATCCCGTCATGTAAATAACTTGTTTCAGTGTGCTTTCAATTAAAGCGGAGGACGGAGTGCCATTGCAGCCTTTGATGGATGAGCTTAGATATTGGAGTGTACCGTTGGATGACAAAACGTTCCCCCACTCCACCTCAACTCCTCTTTGCTATTGATTGTCCTGGCGGTTATTCATCAGGGCGGCGGCCACTGTCAGATCAGCTGCTCCTTCTGCTCACAAAACACATTTTCTACAGTTATTGATAAAGCTATTTGACCTTTTATTTAAATGTGTGCGAGTGTGCGTCTGTGTCCGCGTAACGTGCACACATCTGTGTTTTCTTTCTGCGCGCTCTTGCCAGAGGCTTGCAGATCACTGCAGCTACATGAATAAAGTCAGGCTGTTTTGATTAACGCCAAATGAGTGGGTCTATTCTTTGCAGATGTCTGTTTCAGCAGGGCCGAGCCTCGCTTTCACATAACAAAAATAAACCCCGAACCTGTTTTACAGTTTGGCAAAGGTAAGCACACACGTACAGTGCATACATACAGACTTCGCACACACATATGCCTGTATGCATACACATCAGCGGTCTCACACGTACTGTGAGCTGCAGCGCTACGAGTGTGCCTTTTTTTTTTCAGTGTTTTGAATATTTTCTGCTCTTTTATCAAGGTGAAGACAGGCCGGCTTGGCTTCAAGTCCAACAGTAAATGTGCCCTGAGTTTAGAAGGCCAACAGGGGAGCTCGGGTTGTACAGAGGCTGACGGAGGGAAAGGATAATGACTTAACACTACCTGTGTGCTGCCAGCGATTTTCACTAAAGGTTATGATAGAGGCCGAAAGCGAGGAATGTGTAAAGGGTGTCTGATCTCATGATCTGTGAAGGAAGTGAAGAGAAGACGCATGATGGCATGAGAGATGTACCAAGTGAAAAAAAAAATATGGGGCTATGTACAGCCTAATAAAGCAACAACGTGATTTGCACCAATTTGATCCAACTTCTGCAAGTACCACTTACTGTCTGATACCATAATCTACTGTCAAGGTTTATTTGCCTGTTTTTTTTTCCCTCAAGGTTTCCTCCTTCATTTATCCGTTTGCTCACTTTCGGGGCGATGGCTCAATTAGTGGCACGTGATGCGAAGAACTGATGTGATCTCAAGGTTGGCGCGGTGAACTTTTACACTCATCCCGCATTCGGTTTCATAAAGCAAATTACCTGGATGCAAAGTGCAGATCAAGGATGGAAAACAGAGCGCATCCATTTGCTGATGGCGTTTTCAGTTTGTTGGTGTTCCAATTGCGCGACTTCCCCGATGCCGGAGACAAGTGAAATATCTCAAATGACAGGTTTATGCGAAACCTTGTGACCCCGGTTCTGATGGTTAGGTCATTTCAGGAGATACAGCATGAATCCGGACAATTAACACACCGTCCCTGTGAGAAAGCCACCGCAGTGGTGTCTCAGTCTGCTCAGGAGCAGCCTGAGTGGGGAGCACGACATCGTACTCTCCTTGGCAGCAAAAAACCATCCTCTCGTCCTTCATGGTTGCAAACTGTTCAGTAACCATGTTATATACTTTTCCAGTGGACTCAGATGGAGTCTTTTCACAATAAAGGACTCCACTGATGTTTTCATGAAGCAGAAACCTCTTTCGTGTCCAGATGTGCACCCAGCATCGTGTTCTACTTTCGCCCGAGGCGATCACATGCGTAAAAGGTCTCTCAACGCACTCGCGAGATTTAGTGACTCCGAAAATCCCCGAGGTGAAAAAGTTTCGTAGCGCTAGCAAAACATGTTGCGGGGAAAATATGACGCACTCGGGATTCTGTTTCAGTCGGCATAGCATGCTTATTGAACAGATCTGCTACAAGTTCACATTAAACATTTGCAGTTCTTATTCCTCCTCCCAATGCCACTGGATCAAGGTTGGAGAGAAACAGCTGGGTCAAGACTTAGGAGTGAAATATGGTTACGGTTAGCTAACTAAAACCACTTGGCTAAAAAGATCATGGTCATTATTAAACGGGTATGTATCAAACAAAGGAATTGAGAAATTAAAATAGAGAATGAGTCGCACGATCAGCAAAGCTCGCTTTACCATCAGTGCTTTTTATTTATGTGATGACTCACAGCTGTGTGTATACGCTGCACAATATCAAACCATGTTGAGATTGAAGCACAACAGTTTTATCCTGCGAAATTCGTGCTCATGTCTTTTCCTTGCTATCAATAATTAAGACTAGATCTTGGAATGAAAAAGTAATTTCCCTTGAAAGAACTGGATAGAATTGACATAAACCCCGGCCCTAAAAACACACCCCAAGAGGTATCTCAAAGCTCAGCAGGTGCCAATAAAAGTGGAAAACAGAAATCTTTCTAGCAAAGCACAACAACAAGAACAAGAACAACCCAGTGAAGTGGGGAAGTGAAAAACAAGAGAGACTTAAGGTGATTCTCATCTTCGACTCCAAAGCCCGGGCTCTCCAAAAAAAAAGAAAAAAAAAGTGGGAATGTAATTTCCCAGACTAGGAACATAAGCCAAGAGTAATCTGGCCTGTAATACCTCATAGTCCTTAAATAAAAGCCCTCCATTTTAAGTCTTCAACCTCGTTTTTTTCCCCCCTCCCTTCCCCACCTTTAATAGGATTTGGTAGAAAATGGCTTTGTGAATCGCTCCTCTCCGTCTTGCTCAAGGAAGAGCAGGCTATTCTCATTGAGAAGTGCTTAATTGCTTTAAATGACTGATGATACATCCAGGGAGAAGGGCCTTGAGCTAGGGGCCACAGCCAACCACACAACAGATAGCTCTTCTGGCCGGCTGGGTGGGAGGAGGTGCTCCTCGCCTCACCATGCACGTGTGTGTGTGTGTGTGTGTGTAGTTGTACGTGTTTGTAACAAAGATGAGCTGCCGGGTATAGCAGTTCTCCATAAGGGTCATAAGAGTGGGCATCTTGTGTATGGACATGTGTGAACACGCCACTCCCTGCCCGCATGTGTGTGAGTGTGAAAGCAGGCATGCACGTGTATGTGTGTGTGTGTGCGTGCGTGTGTGTGTGTGTGTGTGTGTGAGCGAGAGAGAGAGAGAGAGAGGGTCGCCAGGCAGTGTTCGTCCTATCGACACCCCAGTAACAGACTAAATTAAAGCTGTGATGAATTGTGGCTGTCATGGCAGGAGAGAGGGGAGACTCCGCGCCGTATTCCACCTCTGATTAGGTGGGGATAGAAAGATACAGAATATCATTATCAATATGTAGCACTATATTTTCATTAGATTTTTCTCTCCGCAGTGGACAGCTTGATAGCAGGCTGATTTTTCATTTCAAGAAAAGATTAAACATCTTCATCGGCGTCAGCTGGGAGTTTAGGTGAAAAAAAAAAAAAAATTACCTTATTTTCTGCCAACGCGCAGTCTCAGAAGCCAAAAAGCGGCTCTGGTGGTTTTGGGATTTTTTTTTTTTTTTTTTTACCATTTCCCTCTTAAAAGCTGGTAAAGGTGCAGCATGTGCAATTAAAATGTAAAATGCAGAAATCCTAAGCGCTCTTTCATCATGGCAGGAAGCTCATGGCCACGGACCAGGCAGAGGCTGTTGGCTGTTTACTACGAGAAGTAGAAAGCTACAGCGGAGGCAGGGATTGAGGGGTATTGCATGTTTGTGCACACTGCGCTTTGAAAGTGGCATCCTTTGGGTAGACCACGAGGGTGTTTTTCTTTATTCAGTCACAGCCGCAGTGGTGCACCTGAGGAGGCAACACGGTGCACAAATTTAGCTCAGTAAACGTGCATGTACATTTTTCGTCTCGGGACTAATGAGGCAGAAGTAGCTCTTTGAGGTTCGTGCAACAAAACAAGCGATGCATGCCTGCAAAACACACCTCATTGTTTGCTCAGAAATGTGAACTCTTGTTGAGAAAACTTTTTATTTTTTCCGCCACTCTGTGACATGATTGAAAAACCAAACATCCTGCCCCTTTGTGATATCCGCGGATGGTTCTGTTGTTCTGTGAGGTCCTGGTTTGTCACCTGGCTTTGCAGGCAGACCTGAAATCTCACCTGAGCTGTGAATCTGAACACCTCCCGGAGACCCCCTGCTCGGGCCTCTACGGTTAGAGTGAGCCTGTGATCA
The DNA here is from genome assembly GCA_029224185.1 of Karalla daura. NCBI lineage: Eukaryota > Metazoa > Chordata > Actinopteri > Chaetodontiformes > Leiognathidae > Karalla > Karalla daura. The sequence goes on from CM055208.1 coordinate 15,137,079, forward strand.
GATGTACATACAGACAGCCATCAGTAGCATGGTGGACTTGGGCAGACTTGTACAAATTGTTTTGTGCCCGCTCCAATCCAATCTTTTCAAATTGTTGCCATCTGAATTGTCATGGTAGCTCTACAGCAGCACCAATCACACATATAGAAATGGAGAGAAAGACAGTGGAAGAGGGGAATGTAATTTCAAGGAGGACCAAACATTGCTCCATTATCGCGCGCTATTCTCAAAGAAATAAGGCTTTTGATTTCCTGTGGCTTTGAGACACGTGCGAATCGGTGCTTCTTTAGAAATATTAGCATTTCTCAAATGGATATACGTTACGTGTCTGTGTCCAACTGAATTGGCACGGTGGCAGCCGTCTCGGTCCGCTGACGCCTCAAAGAAAACGATACAACTCGGCGTCCGTCTCTTTAATTGTAGTCTGTATAAATTCGTTACCGTGCAGTTGTTCCTTTCCTGATTTACTCCCCACACCCCAAGAAAATATTTGTCCAAGGCATGGAAATATGAGATGTATGGATAATGTCATTAATGCACACAAGTTTGTGGAACGTAAGGTATGGCGGATGAGCCCGCAGACGCGTGCCTCCCCGCGATAATACATGTGTTTTCAGGTAGCGAGGAACCTCAGCGCAAAGCAAATAAATGAGATGATGTGCAAATATCATCTATCCTCGAGTAGCCGAGGATTTAACCCTCAACAGGCCTCTCTTTGTCTTCAACTTGTGTATTTGTAGTAACTTGTTGCTCGTTACTTAGACTGTTTTCCCTCGCTCAGTAATACACCATTTCGCTCAAACAGCTCCTAATAACTTTAATATCTATGTTTGTTTTATTGACAGAGACAATACAGCCAAATTAAATAAAAGTAAAATCGACTGTAAAGCAAACTTGGCTCCCATGCCTTACATAGCTCACAAATAAAATCATGTCGACTGATTAAACATGACTCTTTCTGATATTAATGGTACTTAACTCTGGCCTTGTATATATTTCATATATCAGTGTAGCCTCCAGAGATAGGTCTTGGCAGCCCTGCCTAAACACTATTTACACCGTGCGATACTAAAAATCTCAATTGAAAGTGAAGCGCAGGAAAACTATTTTTGGTGACCCGACCCCAGGTACTCAGTGGGTTTTGGGGAATACACACATATCCTCCCATGGTGGTAGACTGTGTATGCGTATATATTGTTTTATCAGTGACCCGTATCCTGTTTACCTGATAGAGGCAAAAGCTCAGTGTCGAAACTCCTTAAAAGTCAAAGCCAAAGGGGGGGAAGGCTGGAGGAGCGCATCCAAACGTATACCACATGTTATCACACACACACACACACACACACACACACACACACACACACTCTCCACCAGCCGTGGGGCGCCATGGTTACCTTGGAACTTTAACGTGGACCAGCTGGTGTACTTGGGTTGTGAAATTGCATTGCACACAGACACACACACACACACACACACACACACACACACACACACACACACACACACACACGCACACACACACTTGCAGAGGATCAAAGGGAGTTGGAGCCCTGCACAGCAGCCCTCCTGCTCCTGCCCTTGGCTAAATGGACGACCAAACATTCCAGGCTGTCCAGCCCAGTAATATCTGGCCTGCAGCCTAATGAAGATGGACTGTGTTTATAATTCTCATGTTTGCTCTGATCACTAACATAATCCTTTTTATACACAAAACCTGGAGACAGAGAGCGCTCTTTATTTCCTCGCATTAAGTCAAAGTGCGGAAGAAGAAAAGAGGGATGAGAGAGGTACGTCGAGATGAAGTACAAGCCCGGATTCAGCAGACTTTGTAGCTCATTGCATTTTCACACAGGGGCATCACATGATCTCAAACAAAGGAGAAAGCACCAAGGGATGTTTTTCTGCCTGCTTGAGACTTTGACACCTGCCTCGCCGCAGCAAATTGGAATGGCTCACTCTCAAATGAGATTTCTGCCCGCCGCATGGGGAGAGAAAAAAAGGTCACCCATTACAACTATTCTACATGATTCACAGAGTTATCACATCTCTGCTCGCCTACCTTCCCTTTAATTAGCTTCGGGGACCTGGGTGAGGTGTAGGTGCATGTTAGTGTGTGTTTGTGCGCGTGTGTTAGCCTGGTGTACACAAAGACTCCATTTCTGCCTTGGTTTCTATGCCTTCATCTATATTTGCTCCAAAATTAAAAACCCACATTGCTTTCCGGTGACATATGGTATTTCTTTAAAAGTATTGACCCATGAAATCTGCCCTTATTTTGTCTGCACTGTGAACCAGAGATTACTGTTATCACTAAGATGCATGCACTGAGTATGACTGCGGTGTTCTGGTGCAGTTTGGTGCTTGTGTGAAAGTGCTCTTTGAGTTCTTTGTGTGTGTGTGTGTGTGTGCGCGTGTGTGTGTGTGTATGTGTGTGTGTGTGACTGAATAAATGACAAGACCCAGTTGAGTCCTTATCATTCAAGAACTTCCCTGATCCTAACATATGCCTATTACCCGTTTCCTCACAGTGCCAGTAAATGCAACATTTAGACAACAGGGGGGAACGCAGCAGACTGATAACAAGCTACTTGTTTAGGTTTCTGGGTTTCACTGTTTGACTTTGCACTAACATGCTGCTCTAGCACAAACACCATGTAATATTTCTAGATGAATATGGCCCTAAATTATAAATTACAGGTTTATCCAAAGGCCACAAATCCTTTTTTTTCACTCCTGTGAGTGATGTTGCATTTATATGATGAGAGACTGAATATGAAAGTCAGAACAAGAGCTCTCAACTGTTTAAAACATGCATTTAGTCTCTGTGATGTCACCCAGACCTATAAATATGCATAACTTTAATGTTACATGCAGGTTTTGACCTTTTAAGGATTTGCATTTTCTTTTCCTGGCAAGTCATGTATAATGTAGCATAAGGGTACAGCTGTGAACCGCTGTCCACTTGGTCAAAAAGCAAATTACAACTCAGCCTTTTTTTCAAGTCCATGCTATTTGCAGAGTTAAGAACAACTTCCCAACTGAGCTGAAACAACAAATCAGAAGGCTGCTGCTGATTTCTGTGAATATTTCAATAACAAGTTTAAAACATTTTCCACCAGTGTAGAGATACTGCTTCTTTCCTTCATTTGTTTGCATTACATTTGAATGTAAACTGATTTATCTTTGTGATTAAACTGTTGGTAAGCCAAAGAAAGCATATTTTAAGATAAACGTTTGCTCTGCCGTAACAGGCCAAATATTTATCAGCTAACGGGAGGATAACCAGAAGATTAATCAACAGTGAAGAGAATTATAAATTAGGCACTAATAAAGTGTGACTTATTTAAAAAGTCGTAATGCCAGTAACACATTTCTGAAACAGTTAATACCACTTCTTCTTCTGCTATGATAATGATGACAAAACCCAGTAAATCGCAGACAACAACTTGGCAGTCAGATACATTTTAAGCGTATTTGAAGTTCCGCTTCAGGAGTGACGGCTAATATACTGACTGGCTTAGCATTGATTGGGTAAGAGAGTAGTGAGGCGACGAGAACAGAGAGGGAGAAGTGAATGTGACTCGACTGAGGGTGAGATAAACCCCGGGCTCGGAGGCCCCCCTGCTCCAGGATGCTGCAGTCGAAAAGGACGATGGTTCTTGATCACACGGTCCTGACGTCGTGGCTTTCTGTAATGCTTTTATCAATGAGCGCACGCATGCATGTACACAAACTGCCTCCGCTGTCTCGACCGCACACTTTCTGCCTCGCAGACACACAAACACAAACACACATACAGGCCCGGCGCATCGATACCAAAAGGGTTTAATCAACTCTCGGAGGAAGACAACGTTGCATTCAGAATCAAACCTATGGAATCGATACCTGTGTTACACTTAAAATGACAAAGTGCTTAGACGGAGCTCATGCAGGCACACAGCCCCGGGGTAAGTTTTGAATGTATAGATGGATGCATGGATCGTTTATGGCTGTGATTTTGGCCGCGTGATAGATCCTCGCGAATCGGAACCCCCTCGGGCACAGACAACCTTTCCACCGGTGAAATATCTGAAGAGCAGCAAATAGAGGCGATATTGTGAATACAGTAAACTACCCTGAAATAATGCGCCGCAGACACACTCACAGGGTGTCCAGCTGCTCATGGGATGCAATTAAATCACTGGCGATGTGACCAATCTGTCCGTGCCTGCTGATATTACACTTCCAGTTTTAATTGCTTCACACCCCTCTGATGTATTGTGGCCAGCATTAAAAAAAAAAAAAAAAGCTAATGTAATTACAATCAGGACAAGCTGCAAACAGTGCAACTTGTGCAGAGCAGGAAGGGGGTAAATATACGAGAGAGATTAAATGGATATTTTCACATTAAAAACGCGCTTAAATTGATAGAAAAACATCCAATTAAATATAATTCAGTGATAAAGCATCACCTTACAATTTGTATCTTTCCAAAATACAGTCGTCTGACCTCCAACTAGCAGACATTTCTCTTTATTTTCCTAACTTCCCAGTAGCATTTATTAACAAGCCGGTCGTATAGCCCTGCGTTAATATACAGGAGAAATGCTTTCTTATCGCCACAGCTGCTCTCGCCATTACGCAGTGGATCTCAAGGATCTCAAGAATCCCAAGAATCGTCACTGAAAACCTACTCCTGATAATAGTAATTGACAGACTGAAACATAAGAATTCCTGCAGAGCTCATTTTTGCCTCTGTGTATTGCCAGTGATGAGCTTCCAGAATCCAACTTCTCAGGTGTGTTTAACTGTATGATATCAGGGGACCTCCGCTTTAAGTCGGTGTGTCAATATGGGCTTGAGTGAAGGAGTGGCTTGAAAGCTAACCACAGAATCAGACTAAGTGTGAATTTCCATTTCTCTCACATGGTCGGTAATTATGGCCGCGCTCCTTTATCCTCATTCTCTCAAACTGCCTTTGCCTGCATGTAAGTAAGGTCAGAAAGAAAGCGGGGCGAGGGAGCGAGCCTTATATGTTATTGCAGTCACGCTGCCCGCGTCTGAAAACATTTCACAGGCAGTGCAAGGGAAATGTAAATCTGAGTTTGCTGAATCTAACACACACACGCATGCACGCCCACAGAGAGGAGGGAGAGAGAGAGAGGAAGAAAAAAAAAAACCTCATCTCCCCCCCTCTCCCTTATACACACATAATGCATTAAAATGGAAAACAGCTCACACTGGCCTCGGCATTGAAGGGGGCCCTAATATTTGTTTTTCTCTCCCCTGTAGTGTCCTCATTGCCAATGACCAAATTTATAATAATCTCTGCCTCAGAGTCCAGCACTGCTCTCAGAATCCATAATCACCTCGCCAGTGGTTCCCTCGGCCTGGACGCAATCAGCCGCAGGCCCAATTCCCTTTAGCTCTGCCTCAGTGATACAGCGTTTGGTCTCAATCCCTGAAATCTGCCTGTAGGTTTGGATCGCCTATGTATGGCCTGCTCTCACAAGGACACATATAATCGCAGGATGCTATTGCGTATTACAGATTTCTACCTGCAGTCACCTCACTGATACTTGTATGACAAAAAGGATGGGATGCATGCACATGTCAGACGTTTGCCCTTGCCTACAGCCATTTTTACTTCTTTTTCTGGATGGAACAAGGGATCGGTCTGGTTTGCAACCTGCTGGCCGTACATTTGTGTTTGGTATTGTGGGCCAGTGTAATGTATGTAATTTGTGCAATGAGTCACGAGAAGCTAAAGAAAGGCTTTTTTAACCAAATGTAAACCAATTGTACTTGTAATGTTGATATGCTGTGTATGTAACAGTCAGTAGCAAACCCAGTGAGTGATGTTTTAAATGGTCCACTGATCACTTTTTCATTTGCAGGAACGGCTGGAAGTGTGTTCAAAGTCAACACTTCATCCTGGTAGGGATTTTTTTTTATTATTATTCTGCTGTTACTGCTACAAAAAGAAGTGTCCAGACCAAGTCTTTTATATTAAAACTCATGCAGTATTCAGACAAAAAGCACAGCTTTCAGGTTGAGAAAAAAATTCATTGCACAAAGTTGTTCCCTCTTACATTATAAGGCACAATTCTTCCCAAGAGCTGAATTTTCCAAACCGAATAAACAGCCAATTGAGTGTTTTATTCTGAAAAGTTTTAACTGACCTTGAGTCCAGGTGGTTATTTCTGCATAGTTTTGTGTCTTAAGGTTCCATTTTGCTGTTTAAGAGCTTTGCTAAAACGTGCACACGCTTCAATCATAAAGTCTGACTTTTGCTTTTGTGAGCGCGTGCATGGACCCGTTTGACCTCCACACATTCTTGGGCTTGGTCATCCTCATGAAGACAAAGAGCAAGACCACATAATCTAAATCATAAAATTTTAGGGCGAAGACTTTAGTTAAGGTCTACTTCATGTTAAGGTTAGGGTGATGCTTTGTGTTTATGTTGTGAATGTACACTCCCACTACGTCTATATATTTACACAATCCCTACTGTCATTGATATGTTTCAGGTTAATATCTCTCAAAATGCTGTGTGAGCCCCACTTCATCTCCCTTTTGAAATCACAAAACAGAGCTAGTAAAATCTTATAGCACCGGTGAACTGGTCAAAACAAACGTTACACCGAAACTATGCTATTGAGATTTTACAGTATAACTCCTCTTGGCTACATTTGAGGCCGCTGCAGATCTGACTGATAAACCATCAGGCCTATCACTACCCACCCAGAATGAACTTGTCAGTCAGCACCAGGTCTCCTGAGGTCAAAGCAAGGCACCAAACTGTTGTGAGGAAGGATACTGACAGACTCACAAGTCTGTTTGAAGGCCATCAAGTTAAGGTAGGGTGCATTTAATGTTTACTTTAATGCTCAGTTTTCCCCAAATTTCCACGTGAACATGTCAAAACATGCTAAAATAAGCTAACATGCTAAAATAAGCTAACATGCTAACACATGTAACATTTAATATGTACTGCATGTTTATATGTATATAGATATTGATTAACTGAGTGAATGATTTATTATAATTGCATTAAAAGAAACAAGGAGAAGCAGAACAACGCAAATCTTCCTGAAGAAGAGAAGAGAGTGGACACCAGCCGCGGCAGCTCCCAGAAGCTGTGACTAACCTTAGTCAAGTCTGTAGCCTGGAGACAGCATCAGTAGTCAGGAAGGTCCCCCTGTATAGCACGGTAAGTCATGTTCAAATAGTGTCTGTGACCCCTCGAGGAACGTATATGACCTTGATATTTATTTATTTATTTATTTAGAAAATGAAAAAGCACGTTAACCTTTTGTATATGTTATTTATGAGTGGTAGTATTACATTGGATTGGAAGGCCTCGATGTTAATATCAGTTTTGTTGATTTCTCTTAGAAACATAAAACTGTTGTTTCCTGAACAGATTCCAAACCAAAAATGTTATTTTACAATAACCTGAGGTTCCCAGAGACTGCACAAATCGGACTTTGAACAGGAACAGATAATTGAAAGGATTGCTACCCGAATGATTTTTGCTGCTGTTGTTATATTGCTAGTTTGTCCTTGAATCAGTTTTAGCAAATGCCAAAACAACAGCATTCGGGTGTTGAATACAAACTAAAAGAAATGCAAACATGACTACTACATTGAAGCCAGACAATGCAACATTTACACATTTTGATCATGTGCCATTCACTAAGGTTGGCCACCCCATATTACGCCGGTGTTCTTCTTGACCCGTTCATCTTGACCTGGAAATAGAATAGAGTAGTAGCAGACAGTGGTATAAGATAAGTAAAAAACTCATACAAAGGGAAATATAAACTCTGGCGCAAATATTAAACTCTACTATGTAGAAAAATCAACAGACAACAGCAGTGACTGACTGACTGAAAGAATTTGCCACCATACTGTTGAAGAAAGCCCTCAGGAGAGCTCCCTGCACTCCAAACTACCTGAGTCCCCTCAACAGGTGCAGTCTGCACTGACCTTCCCCATGGAGAGCATCGATGTTATGAGTACAGTCCAGCTCATTGTTCAGGTGAACGCCCAGGTACTTGTAGGAGTCCACTCTCTCTATTTCCATTCCCTGAGAGCTGGTATGGGAAGATATTCTATCTTTGTTGTGAATCAGATACGATATTTTTCAGTTTACAGCTTCAGTTGAACTAGGGCACTAGTCATGGCACCTGAAATGGGATACGTCTTTACTAACACTATTGGCGTGACTGAGGTTGGGCCTCCCAGGCAGAACTTCCTCCCCAGCGCCTTACAAATCCCCTCAGTCTGGTTTGGCAGACCCCAACCTCAACCCCGTGCTCACCCTCACAGCTGTAAACTCAGGCATTTCACTGGTTGAGCTTGTTAGAGGCAACGCATATTGCAGGAAGGATTTAGACAAAGTTACTTTTCCCATGGTATTTATATAGAAGATGGTCTTTACATATTAAAGTCTGGAACTAGCTGACAAAATGAAGAAAAAAGAAGAATAATAAATTAGGATGTTTTAGGCCGAGGAAAGATTTATTGTACCTAAGACAAAACAATTCGGCTTATCAAGTGTGATTAGTGAGGTCACATCTGGTTGAATAATCTGTTCAGGTTTCTCCAGCCAAAAATCACAAGTGCCTGCAGTGTGTATTACTCTTAATCTTAATAAGAGAAACTGAGACCCCAACTGTGTGACATAGATAAAATTAACAAAGACATTAAACACACATGTCTTTCTGAAAAGGGAAAAGAGGTTGGGTGTCCACATGCTTTCCTAGTGGACCTACCCCTCCGCTGCAAGGTCATCACCAGCTCCAGCCGCAGACAGACACCAGCAGGCCCATGCAGATGCAGGGGTATGATGAATACACATTTCCCTTTGCAATCTAAGCACATATACAAATGAAGTACTCGCACATATGGCCAGTCTTGATTAATCAATTGGCTAAAACAATTTTTTACAACCCAGCGCCTCCAGGGGCGTTATCTCAGGCCCTCTGTGGTCTGCATAAATCATAAATCAGACCAATCTGATGATTGGAGCAGTGATAGCCCCTGCTTCTGCACCGCCTCTGCCTGGCCTAATGTTATTTCCCTCCCCCGAAATGCATAATAACAGTAATGATAATAATAATATGCACGTCAAGCCCAGCTCATAAATATCAGGATCAATCTGGCTTGAGAGGGGGTACTTATGCATAAAAAACAACTCAAGCGAGGGGCAAGTGAGTGCTCGTCACTGTTTTGCTGCGCCTTACAGGAAAGAGGGGAGAAACAAATAGACACATTTCTCCCGAGGAGAGCTTTGTGACCCCCGTTCATACATATTTTGCTCATTTGTATGTGTGATTGTGTCCCAGTGCGTATTTGTGTGTCCTCCCATTGCGCATGAGTGATGACTTCAAGCAACTGTGACCCCCACACATCACCCTTCCATGCATATAAAAACAGCCTACTGCTTTAATATCCTCATTTAATGACTAGCCCCAGCGAAAGACCATTAACGTAATGACATCACACTGGCCATCACACACGCACGCACACACGCACGCACACACACACAAGCACGCCACCTCTGAGTGGGGACATTCTCTTTTTTTCTCTAATGAACAATGAATTAGCACTAGAGGTGATATGTTTTTTTTCATTACTATGCTTGTGTACGCTTCAGCTGTGTCTTCGTTCTAACCCTGACAGGGGAGCTTTGCAACGGTTTGCAATCAGCTTGAATACCTGTGTGTGTCTGTTTATGTGTGTGGGATATAAGCATGTGAGGGCAGCCCGAGCAGGTGGGGGTTGCAGTTTCATCGTACTAATTCAAGGACAGCTCCTAATCATGCAGAGTGAATATATGGAGGCATTACAGGAACATATGCATTAACCTCTTGCATATTTACGTCATGGACACGCACACACACACACACACACACACACACAAACAGGAACATGTGATGGCAACACGCAAGCAATTTGTAATATTGAACAGCTGACATGGGAAGATTTCATAATCTATTGACGGTGTCACAGCACAGTCATGCAAGGTGCTGGAGCTATTGATAAACACGGTATTGGGCTGTCATCCGTCGTCCTGCAGTATGCGCTGATCAAACTTAGTGCAAACAGCAGATCCGAGGCCACTGATGACATCATAGCACGCACGGGGGCGGGGGACTCCCTGAAGAAGAGCTTCTCCACATGCACAAGTTGGAGCACTTAGATTAATCATGGAAAGATTTATTTTTTCAAAATCTGTCACCAGCAAATGACGCACAGACATGTGACGTGCATATGAATCATTTATTGTTAAACACGGTTCAAACAGTACAAAGTCCAGTCTCTTTAAAAGTAGCAGATCGTAATTTACATTTATTGAAGGAGACACACAAACAAAAAGGCACATGAATACATTTTCAACAATACAAAGAATCTGCAATAAATATGTTACATAAAATCAGATTTTGGGCTCTTGCATCATCCACACAACACAAACACACACTGGTAGACAGTCACTAAGCCATGCAATCAGACACACTCAAACGAAGGCAAAAAAAAAACCGAAATGAAGTAATCCAAATTCATCGTTTCAAACCGTACATGGCAGTTGATGTCATTCCATTAAAAAACATGAGCGGACGTAGCACTCCATGCTGCATCGTCAACACTTCATAAGTCTAATCAGCGGGCTAATACATTTGATGTACTATACCTCAGGATACTAGTCCCCCATGGTGGCAATTATCGCCACCCAAGATCAACATCCCAGCGCACACACTTGTAAACATGCACACACACACACCATCCACATCATTTTTGTCCCTCCAATTAGAATTTTTAATATCCTGGTCGGCGTTAATGGAGATTAATGGCCAATCGCCATGGTGAATTCCAACGTCATCTATTATCATTCCAGCCTTGGTCCCAGTCCGCTCTAATTACATCCTCAAAATGCCCTCCGCTCTGCAACCCCCAGCACCCTAAGATCAATCAATAATTTTAATTTTCGGATGCCCCCCAACCCCGCTTCAATCCCTACCCTCGTCCTCTGCATTTGCTCCTTTCTTCTTTCTCCGTGCGTGTCGATTTGCTTCCAAAGAAAATCAAATGCCGTAGAGTAAAGGCTTATGGGAAATTAATTACCCATCTCGTCTGTAGCTCCCTTTGATTCCTTCGTTTGTTTGTCCATTTGCTCGGTCGCTCGTCCCCCTCGTTTCTCTCTTGTGTCTGCTACGTCTTCCCTCCTTCACCCTCTCTCTGTCTGGCGCGTGGGGGGCACTCTTTCCCCCTGCTTGTCACATAATTAGCATGCAGATATGCATTTGCCTGATTCGCAAGTCAAATCGCCTCGCCGTTTTCCCTTCCCTGTGTCTCTGCTCCATTTTCGGCTCTGATTGTCTAATTCAAATGAGGGGTGTTTGATTTTGGTAAACCCCCCACTCACAATCAGGTCTGCCCAAACACACGTTGATAACATTACTCTTTATCTGCGCACGACAGAGCTTTATCCAATCGACTCCGGCTGCCAATCATGCAGAACAAGTAAAACACGAGGAATTAAACGCATTTGCAATCCTGTGGCCATTTCAAAACACCTTGGATGTGCCACAGCCTGTTTGAGTGTCTGTTTCTGTGTATCCTATGTACCATCCTGATAGAAATGTTAAGGGTTCCTCAGTGGGAGGTTTCATGCATGCATGCTGTTTTACTTTTGGTGTGAAAACCTCATACGTTGCTGGCACATATACAAAAAGACAAGAATACAGTAGAATAAGTGTGTGTGTATGTGTGTGTGTGTGTGTGTGTGTTTTACACCCCCACCACTATCGCCTCCCCACCAAATACTATACAACTACATTTCCCTGCCATTCCCCGCCTCCATCCCTCTCTTTCTCACACACGCAGAGCACGTCTGCTGGTGCAGGAAGATGTTTGCTCAGCACATTTCAATATGAACATCATAATAGTCTATCTAGCTGCCATCCGTTTTTCTTGTCATAAACCAACACAAGCCAGCAGTTTTTGCTCCTGAACAGCATGAGACAAAAATCACATTCATTTCTCCCCCACCACTACAATTCAAATGTCATTATGTTAAAGAAAAAAGATTGAGGGGAGCTGCACCATCTATTTTTGATGGCCATGGAAAAAAAAGATACGCGAGGAGAGTCAATATTCGACCTCTGCCATGTTGCATAAATGGAGGTCAAATTGGAGGCCAGACCTCTATCTTTCACCCTTATTTTGCTTTAGGCTTTCATACATACTTAAATCTCTCAGCCAATGCATATAATGCTATTGAAACATTAAATTATCACTGCTACAATATGGGTCCGAGAAGAGAATTCCACTGGCCTAAAAGTAAAATGTCTTGGAGTTCAGAGGAATTCCCTGCTGCGGCATGTGCCATCATGTGTCATCTGAAGATGTAAACAGGCAGGAGGCAACAAGTGTCAACAAGAGTGGAGGGGGAGGTTTCCCTGCATCGTCATGTCTTGGTATCATTGGCACCAGGCCAGCTTTGCCATCTGTCTGCCCCCCCTTCCCCTATCTCTACTCCTCCTCCTCCTCCTCCTCCAAGCCAATCTGCTCTACATTTGCTATCATTACGTGCCTGCCATCCTTATGGCATTTCAGAGGCAGGCGCCAGGCACCCTTTACCCCTCTTTCTCCTCCTCCTCCTCCTCCTCTTTACGCCCCTCTCTTCACGCCCCCATTTCCGCGCCCACTTCGCCACAGAGTTCTGTAAAGGGTCCAGGTGGCATCTTGCCCCGCTCTCCTCCCGGAGCCCGGACGGAAAACAAAAGAAGCGCAGCGAAAAGGACAAAAAAAGCACCCGAAAACGAGGATATACTCCTTTCCATATCCTGCTTGGAGCCTGCTGTGCTTCCTGTGCCCACAGGGCTCGGTGCCGGTTTGTTGTTGTTGTTATTGTTGTGATGATGATGATGATGGTGACTCCCATGCTCTCCCTCCTCTGGATGGCTGTTGTACCTTGAGCAAAAAAGGCTACGAAGTGAACCCTCTTCAAACACTGGAACTTCCCTGGTATTGCCGGGACCCTGGTACGTGCCACATGCCCACACGTTCATTCACACTCACACACACATACACACACACACACACACACTTACACACATACCCGTTCACGTTGACGCTGCAGAGTGTTTCTCTCAGAGCTCCCTGCCACCTCGTCCGTCTGCTGCCTCGAAAGAACTGGGAATACCATGGGATCTACCAGAGACTCACTCACACATACACACAGACACACGCCGGATTTAATACGCACGTGCACTCGCCGGTCGTTTGAGGCTGCAGGAAAGTGAATAATCAATTAAGTATTGATTTCTTGTAAGATTTTGTAAATTTCAAAGGCAAAGACAAAGAGGGTAGCTTAAGGAGAGCCGCCGCGAGCGAGAGGAGCCGCAAATTAGCCAATAAACACAGACGGGGGAATAAACGAAGGTGAACGAACGAGGCGCTCGTCACTGCAATATGCTTCTGTTCATTACTTGTTTCTCTATTGTTTTCTGCGCTCTCCCTCCAGATGAATTAATGCCGAGCGCGACAATGGTTTCCTATGGAGACGAAGAGATGGCGATTGGGCGAGCGAGGGTTAAAAGCGAAGGCTGCAGGAGGAGAGAGAGAGTGACTGGAGGACTTGGTAATTAGGCAGCCGGCAACACACACCTCATCAGTATGCGGAGTATGCAAATTGCCCGGCTGGCTCTTTCTTTTTGTCATGGATCAGAAGGCAAGTGCTGCAGAGCTGAATTAAGAGCTATTATTCTACCCAAGGAGAGGCTGATGTATGCAAACGAGAGGGAGAGGGGGAGGAGGAAGGAGGAGGAGGAGGAGGAGGAGGAGGAGGAGGAGAGCAAAGAACACTCTTTAACCACAGAGATATACAATGGACTCCACTGCAGAGTCAAATACAATCATGCAAATACACTTACTCTCCCTCACACGCTGGAATATTGTTCTACATTTGCGATGGAATTAGCGAAAGAAAAAAACGACAATCAGACATGCACCTTCATCCCCCATTATGGCTATCTCCACATATTGATAGGCTGCCTCGCGGATGATAATTACCTTTTGGAATATCGAATCCCGAAACGAGCCTCGGGATGAAGGAACAAGAAGAAAGGACAGAAAAAAGGAAAAAAAGGAGCGGAGGTATGCAAGGGCGCTAATGATATTCAGAGCGCTGACTGCGTGTCATCTGCATGATGACAACGGCCAATTATAATGAACCATTGGCTCTCCGCCACAGATAAGTAGGAGAGAGAAGGATGTGGATGAAGAGGAGGGGGAGGCGAAAAGAACTTCCCCGTCTCTTTCTTCTTAATTTGCCGCTGATATTCGCAGATTCTGTGTCGTGTGGATTTACAGTAACGATGCATGTTGGAAAAAAAAAAAACGATAACATTTCCTTGCATTGTCCCTTGAATGGAATAAAGGCCACTGGAGATGAGAGTATCCTTCCTTGTAGGATTTATGGCTGCTTGGGGTGGTATTCCATCGGCACGTTGCTCAAACCGGGCTTTTGCTCTGGTGGCACCCGCTCCCGTACCAACCGTCGCCCCGACCAGCCAAAGAGTCTCTGGGAAAACGCACAAGCACACGCACACACGAGGCGGCATCTTTCACAGTTCCGCCGGCTCCCCTTCCTCATCACACTACAAAATGCCTCCCCATCACCGTTTTGCATATTCGCATGCCGCCCCGCCTGCCACAAAGGACTAAACAGCCGTATGCAAAACAGTCTGGTATCCCCACTTACATAGTGATGAGGCGAACTGTGTGAGAAAACAGGAGGCGGGAGCTGGGCGGGGGGTAAAACATGATGGGTGAGGGGGGTAGGGGGGGCAGGAGGGCCACAGGGGAGCTTGTTGGCACTAAAAAGGGGCACGTGCGGTGATACCACTCCTACTACAGAAAGAGGCGGGCGTGGGAAAAATAGAGGAGTGGAAGGGGGGAGGGAGAGGGAGGAGAGAGGAGGGAGATGGGGGATGAGGGCATGTTGGCACTAAGCAGGGGCACGTGTTGCCGGAGGAGGAGGGGCGATGTGGGTGGGCGAGGTACGGTGGGAGGTACAGGGAAATGGTAGGGGGCGCGACAGGGAGGGGAGGGGGGTGGCACTAAACACAGACGAGTGTCTAAAGAGAAGAGGGGCCACCTGCAATAAGGAGGAATGTCACACCATTAAAACACAAGACACACAGGCTACCTCCCAACACACACGCGCATGCACACACACCTCCTATGAGATCCCAGGGGAATATGCCAAGGGGGTGTGGCCGCCATGCCTGTGACGGAGCAGGGTAACCCCGGCACGAAATACCCACGTGTGCCTCCACAGACCTGCAGGGGTGCCAGCGTGTGTGCATATACACACACGCGCTGTTTCCTTTTTTTTTGCATACGTTCAGAAGATGCATCAGCAAACTGCTCAGCCTTTGCTGCAGACCTGGCAACGAGCCAAAAACGTCACACGTGGCGTGCCTGGTAATGCCTGTATACCAGTGCGCAAACACACACACTCAAGCTGGACCAGATGGTTTTTTGCACGCTGTGACATTTTTGTGCTCACTTGAAAGAACTGTTTCTGTTCTTCTATATGATTTCACTTGTACAGTTTTATTGTATTATACCATCTTCTGTTGAAGTGGCATGAACTAGTATTCAAGCACAATATGTGGTCATACAGACAGCACTAATTTTTTTGCTTTATGTAACTTTAATCTGTTTTGTTAATGGCATGTATGTAATTGTACTCATTGTCATTGTTAACAATGTGAATGTTTCTTTGGTGATTTTATTGTTTTTCCTGTATATTTAATGCTGTTTTGACTGTAAAGTTTGCCAGAGGAAGACTAATGGAGGAGGGCCTTTGGGTGTGTCCAATGCTGATCTATATGTTCCCTCCATTTCCCAAGAAATGGAGGGAAAATACTTTTGTAAGACCGTACAGCTGGCGTCTCTCCTTACCTGTCAAAAATCATGTCCTCACCTTCCAAAGTAAAAGCTGTCCAAGACAAGCTCACCTGCGAGTCGGATGAACCTTGACCTCCGTGACAAAAACACCAAGCTGCTTTGACTGTAGTCAGGAGTTCATGCTCGCCATCTCAAAGTCATCTAGTTGCACGTCGATTTGATTATTTTCACATTCACTTCGAGTTTAAGAGCGATTGTAGTTTCACATGTCCTTCTTGAGATGCAAGCCTATAGCTTTTAGCCTCGCTAAGTGAATCATCAGTGGCAGTATCGAATTACCCTCAACAGAGACCAAAGGTTACTTAAAGGCCTTTTAGTCATCCACGCTGGCACACCAGCTAATTTACAGCAGACTCATTAGACCAGCATTAAACACAATTTCCTGCCGACAAATTTCATTTGGTAGAAAAATCATTACCATGGCAATAATAAACAAGCTTATACAGTAGTGGCTAATGGCAATTTGAGTAACCTAATGTTGTTAGCAAACCCCAGAAATAGCAACAGTGCCTTGAACAGCCATGATCAAAGCTCTGCTTAACATAGATGTTGACATGACAAGTGATTTCTTTGGAGTTTTTATTTCTCTGTTTTTCTTTCTCCTTTCTTTCTTAAGCTTTGTCTTGGGCCTGGACTATGACAGTGGGAATATAATGTTTCATAACTGTCAGTGCACAGGGTTGTGTGTAGCCTGGGGTTGCTGTGCCAAACAATAAACCATAATTTGATAGATGAGAAATTACACTGGTCCATCTACTGTGCAGGGCCCTCACCCCGGGCAACGCAATACCGCGGCAGATGATGTGTCACATTTCTCCGAGAAAGGGAGAAAAATGAAATTATTCTTTTAGGCTTTGTTAATAATGTCTGCCTTTGTTTTGAATGTAACATCCCTGATTGTTTGATGTAGACTAACCTATACCATAGATGGATGTGCAGCCTCTCATTGGCCAGTCATTAAAGGCCCTCCATCTTTTAATGCTCCATACGTTGCAGTGTAATCCCTCCAAGTTCATGCAGCGCATATATTGTTGAGCACACCACTGATTTATACGTAACAGTCACTAAACACATGCCTCCTCCTCTCTCCCACATGTGGAGACTCTCCACTGATAACAGATATGCATCATAGTGGGCCAGCCCGCCTCTGTTAGCCAATGCATTTGCCATTAGCGAATGGATATCTCTTTGAGTGTGGCATGGATTTGTTGTGGAGCAGGTTGGAAATTATGTGTTTTCTGTGACATTGTGGCTGAGAACTCCTCAGACCGGCCATTAGTACCCCTGGAGCATGCTCCAGTGCTGTATCATTTGTGTCAAGCATACAAGACTGATTTGACTTGGTCTCATGACGAGTGACTGACAGCTGTGTGAATAAACATAATGGCTGCGATCCCACTGGAAACGAGCGCTCGAGTGTAAATTAGTGGGCAGCGCTAATAGCTCGCTTAAGAGGCAGTGTTTTAAGTGCAACTATTTCGTGGAAAATGTACTGCGGCATATTGAGGCGAAGGTAACAAGTTGTGTGATGGGCAGCTATTTATCATCCCTGTTGTATAAGCTGTTGCCTTGTGTTTTCACCACTAGGTTCACTGTGAGGCGGGTGTTAACTTTTACTGTGCCCACATCTCACAGGGAAGAAATCCATTCGAACCTGCCCCAAGCAGAGTCTTCCACTGTCTGATCATATAATATAAACTGTGTGCCAAGACAGTTGTGCTGTTAAGAATATTATATTTTTATTGCGTGCTTGAGAGGCTCCAGCCAACAGCAACGGGGCTAATTCCACCTCTTTGTTCCGCCGTGTTGTACGTCTTGTCGGACAACGGCGGCGTCGGAGTGGATGGAGGAAACATTTTGTCCTCTTTTTGAAGCTGCTGAAGCTCACATCCTCACAAGGTGGTGATGTCATGTGAAATGAATGGCTTTTATTCCTCAGTAATTTTACGATCTTGGCATGAAACCTTATATCCCTATCCCAGTCCTATTAAGGAACACCCCCACCACCCCGCCACCTCTTTTTTAACAAGAGAGATCTGATAGATGTTCAGAAAGATGTTTTTTTCCCCCTTCCCCTTTGTTCTGGTCAGTGGGCTCATGCAATGTTTATTAGATTAAAAGTCAGTCACTGCGACGGGAGAAAAGGTGAAAAAATGCAAAACACAAAAGAGAAGCCTATTGCAGGCACTGGCAGGGCTTTCTCTGCTGCTCTTTTTTATTACAAATTGAGACCAAATCACTCTGGAAGGCACTGGAGAGGGGGAGGGATAGATTTGTCCATGATTTAAAGCAGCAGTATGTAATACAGCGTTTATGATCAGAACTTGCGTCTGTGTCTGACAATTAACGTGACTCCAGTCGGTTTTATGGCCGGATTCAAACAGCGACTGCGTTTCATGGTGATGATAGAAGACAGAGTGGACATAAATAAGAATCTACATATGTGAAATCCATAAAGGGTTCGCAAAGGGTTTATATGAGCGAGGGAAGTTGGGGTAGGAGAGTTCATCCTCCACATCTGAATTGTCACAGCAGCTTTTATGATGTACAACATAGTGGGGGTAGACATGTTCTGGTGCTTCACATGTGCGGGGATTGTTCAAACAACCGACGACCAGCAAAGTGACTCACTCGCGGTGAAAGTCTCCCTTTCCTCTTCCTCTTCTCTGATCCTTTTGCCGTGCTAGACTGGGGTTGTATCCAGTCAGACCAACTCCACAAATAATTGAGGTGATTGTGTAATTTTAAACCTGAGAGGGCAAAAAAAAAATGTTTTTTTATGAAGGTGTAAAGAACCTGCTTAGCGCCGAGTGATTTTTTTATGATCTTTGATGAGTTTCGAGTGTCTACAGCTGCTATTAACCCGTAAAACATGTCCGCGTTGCTCTGAATGCCGTCTTTATTGCCACACCACTCTCACACTAGGCATCTAAATATTTAACAGTGTTGTCCCTGTTTCCCATTGTTTCTTCACATTCGCCCCTCTTTGTATAATTGTAGTAGTAAGTGCTAACATAACCAATGTAAGTGTTCGTGCAGTGGTCACATGTTTTTGATTGTCTCAGATGTAGCTCACAGTGTGGTCATGTGTAATGCTCCCTCGCCCGCTAAACAAACACGTGGCCTAGTAAATCTGATTACGTATCATTTATTGTGAGATGTACAGTATGATCCAGTACCAGCCCTACTTTAAACTGCAGCATGTATAGTTTAGTGAGCAGCACAAAGATGTTAACAGAAGCAGAATCCATTTGAAGCACCAGCCCGGGCTGATACATAGTGGTATTTCGACCTCAAGTGATCGTTTCCAAGATTCTTGTTATTCTTTGCTCTTGTTGCAATTTTGTTGTAAAGTGCTCTCTACCTTGGTGGTGTTGTTCACTGTGGGCACAAGGTCCACATGTTGTGACAATGCGGTTGAATCAGTATCCAGAAATAACAATTGTCCACAACTGAGCAACTGAGCTGACCTTTATATAAGTATGAGCATGTGTTCGTCTCGGGCCCAAATTACTCAAATGCAGTGCAATTGTTCACTAATGCTGCAGAGACGGTAATGAATTTCCTTGTACTGGAATGTACTGTATATAATTTGTCATTGCTTTTATTTGCTCTAAGGCTCTCTTGGCAGCCACGTTAATAAAAGCCTGAATTGCAAGTCAGCCGGTGCATTTTGCTCCACGTTTTTCCAGAACCCCCTTGACTAGAACCCAGAAAACAGGAATCAGAGGTGCGTCCAAAGCAATTAAATGCAGCTACCGTGTGAAATAATTAGTTGGGCAACACTGAAGCCCGTCTACAACCACAGCCGCGCCTCCAAAGCAGACTGCGACGTGCCTACTCTTGTGGTTTTATTACATCCTGTTCAGTTGTCGGGAGAAATTTCAGTCCGCTTTGTGTTTCCTTTGTGATTGCTGAGTCTAGAAAGAAGCTCGGACTGTTTGAATCTTCTGGAGCAGCACCTGACAAAACATTTTCCATCGGTGTGTTAGATAGCTGAGGTTTTTTTTGTCCCCCCCGCTGTCACACTCCATTGCACTGCCACTGTTGAAGACAGTGAAATGCAGGACATTCAGTTGCCGTTGTCCCGCCAGTTATTCTTGGAATTAATAAAAATGAACAGCCAAGGAGAAAGCTTGACCGGAGCCGATTTGATGGCAAGACCAAGTTTTTGAGTTTATTTAGCTGTAAGGTGCCAGCCGGTGTCTAGTGCAGACTAATAAGCAGATAAACAGATACTTTACAGAAAACATCAGTTTTAATGAAAAGTGATGATTAGATACGGAGAAAGAAAATCTGAGCGTAAAATTAGGGCATGTGTTTCAGACTTATTCCTTTTTTTCTTCCCCTGGTTAAAACTGTGTGCGTGACTTGTCTGGATTGGGTCCGGCAGATAATGTGCCGGACAATCAACACCACAAACTCTCTCTCCCTCCCTCTTGCTCGCCAACCGTCAGCTGCATCATCCACCTTTCATCAGGCCAGACCATTGATCCTCCATCCAGCGGGGGGTCCCTTCAGTATGCAGCCTAATGTTCTCATTATGTGTCCTGCATGGTCCCATTGCTGATGACTGGCTGATTACCATCTCATTAAGAGACATGGCCAGGCGGGGGAGAGAAGGACCTGTCACAGTTTAAGGAGCTCATCAGAGCATAGAAATAATACATGCTGGAGACATGCTGATGATACCGAAAATGATTTCTTTATCAGGGGGGAAAATGGCAAGGAAGAACTTGCACTGTGTAATATGAGCCAGCAACATTAGATAATACTTTGGATACACAAATTAATCACTTTAGATACAGTTTTTGCCTCATGATTAGTGGCTTTTTACGAAGTCTTATCAGTATAGTGCACTAAGCTGAGAGAGGTCAGCCATCTGCCAAGAAGTTAATACTTTACAACTCAAAATTGATCCATTTAAAACAAGGCCGTGTCAGACGTGATGCACATACATCTTTCTTTGGGGACCTTTTAGCTGTTCACATTTTAACTTTTAGATGTGATTCTGACAAGGCATATGGCGTTGATGTTGATTGACATTTAAAAGTATTAAAAGTATTTATTTCCATTGTTGCTCGTCACAGTTCATTGAAAGGTGCAGGTTAATGACTGTCTAAGAGACCAGCCTAGATTTGGCTGGTTCCTTTCAGACAGATTTTCTTTGACACATATATATATATTTGTGTGTGTGTGTGGTGTGTGTGCGTGCATGTGTGTGTGTCTTTATTCCAGCATCCGTGTGTGTTGGGGAGGGATGGGGGGCAGGACTGAAAATCCCAAGGTAATCTGAAGCACAAAGGCAATGTCATTATAGACATGGGGGGACATTATTCTAAAATGGCAAGTGATGCAGTGCTGAGACAGTAGATAAGGTGAGGAGAAAATGTGGAGGAAGGAGGAGAGGAGAGAGTGAATGCTTGAATTTGTCATGGACAGATAAAACCAGGCTAGGGCCAGGCTTGAGGACGGTGTGATAGGGCTGTTGTTGTTTTTCTTCTTTTCTTCCCCCCCTCTTCCCTTCCCTCTTTCTTTCTTCCCTCCCTCCCTCTCTTTCTCCCTCTCTCACTATAACCTCCTTACTCTCTTTTTGAGGTTTATCTGACATACGATGAATGCAGCAATTTTATCTGAATAGACAAAGGAGCGGTGACATGCAGCCTCACTCTGACGACTGACCTTGAAGGAGACGAAAGGAAGGAAGGAAAAAGGAGGAGGAGGGAAATGGCCATGGTTGTTACTACCTCAGTCTGTTTGTTACAAGTCTCTGAGCTATCTTAATGTCGTCCTCCCAGATCTGCTAATATAATACACACTTGTTTGTGTGGACATTTTTATATGTATTATTGTACCATATGGTATTGTTGTAGAAAACTATACACACAAGTACTGAATGGTGATTTGTAAAGACAGATTTTTATTACAAATATCCATGTTTAGGGCCTTGTAACGTTGGAGATAAAAACATGTACAAAGTCAAAGAAGTAGATTTTAGGAGAAGTCCGCATAATATTCATTCAATTAAAGATTGGAAATACTTTGCAAGTCAGTGTGGCTTTTAGACTCTGTGTGTTTCAGATTGCTGCATGAATCATTGCTGAGATCAAGCATTATTCCAAAACAATTGGAGATGATTGGTTTTTCCACCAACAGCTGCCACAACACACTCCAAAATGAAACAGAGACAACAAGACATGTTGCATTGTGGGCTGGAGGCACGACTCACTTTTCTCAACTGGATACACTTCTGCTCTCCTGCTCTTATTATCCTCGTCTCCTGTACTAATGCCTTTTCCACCTACACGTTACACCTGCACCAGGATGCAACAAGTTCAGGCATGCTCTCTGGGGCTGGTGACAAGTCATCCTTAGAAATGTAGAGAGTCACAGTTGATGTCGAGATTCATGGACAGGGGTTATTGGATGACCAGCACGTCAAGAAGTCAATTACAGTCTTTCATCTGAAAATGTAACCCAGGATATAGAAAGGAACACAAATTGAAATGGTGGGTTTTCCTTGGACCCTTTTACCATCTTTTGTCAAAATAGGTGAAGTATTTAAATGAATATCACTTTATTTGCCAAATCAATCACACACAAAATATGAAGTAATATTGATTCATCTTTGGTGAAATAAATGCTGAAGCAGTAATGAGACAGCGACAGAGTTTCATTTAGTCTCTTGCGAGCCATAATTGTGAGTAATTAATGGCATTTCTTCCACTCTCATCTCTCATAGTTACACTAGAAGTAGAAAGTGGCGACATATCCTAATTAATGGATTGATTAATGGCTCTTTGGCTTCACAACTCAATACTTACCATGTGCAAATACAGAGAGTGCAAGAGAAAAACTGTAACACAATACTTTCTCTCTCCCAGCTTGTTAGACTGACCTCGGGAATGCTCTCTATCTCCATGGTCAAGTTAGTGTTAATACATTTGCAAAGGGTGTTCAGGTCAGTCTTCTAAAGTAAAAATTGAAAAGAAAAAGTCACAGCTTGCCTCAGCTTCATCAACTTGGTGGGGTTTGGGGCTCAGAATTTGGCCAAAAAAAAGTATATTGGTTGAAAATATGCATATTACATATTTCTGAACACTTGAAGGAAATTAATGTTCAATGTTTCACAGTTTCTCATGGGACGCTGGTGTCCCAATGAAAATCCTGTGCTTGACCCAACCTCCACCATCAGTGGACCCTACCCTTTACATAATTGAATCTGTCGGGAATGGGAACAGGCTGCCTTTCTAACTAAAGAGTTGTTCATGCTTTCTAAAGTGACACCGAGGGATTCTGACCATATGTAACAATTTGTGAGTGAGAACAGGTCAGTTAATACCACAGCAAATAACATCAAGCAGAACCCAGATATACAACAGTCTCTGGTCTCAGTAGACGACATGTTTTACTTTTCATTGGGAAAAGAAAAAAAAAAGATTTATAGGCAATGTCTTGGTTCAAGAGCACCATGAAACACTGAAGATTGTAGACAGATGAGCGTATGTTCACAGTTACATGAGCACTGTGTCCGTAAGTGAATGCATGCGGCATCAACCTTTCCAACCTTTGAGGACTTTTAACCCAAGGTAGCAGCTGCCCGGTGTCACCTGGAGTGCATGTGTTGATCTTAACGCACTTTGGCACACCTAAACTTTGTAGTCTGTGGCTGCACATTGAAGTGGAACAGGGTTATATGTGGCCCACAGCTGGCGTCTACACTTGTGATGGGACATTACCCGCAGCACCGACTGGAGTTCTGACCACATCAATTAACAGATGCGTTCTGACATAAACATCAGGTCGTGTCTCAGATATGATCTAAAAGACATGCCGAGGAACATTCCCCGAGTGAATTTGTCGGAACTTTCCGGAACTGCATGCTAGTAATTCTAAATGTCAGTAATTCGCCATGTCGCTGAGCTCAGTCTGAAACAGGAAAAGAGTAATTTCACTAATTGGGCTTAAGATCAAATATTATTTCAATGACATTATGGAAAATACAGCAAGACAACCCCCAGGATTGGAGGAAATGTTCAGGATACAACAGAAATCACAGGGAGTCTCAGATCTAGTTGCTTTTAAAATTTGTATAACCCTCATGTTTTTTTTCAATTTATTTATTGAGACGTTCATATTTGAGGGTAAATCTCAGCAGTTGAAGCCTGATTAAAGTAATTCAGTACCTATCCGAATGCATTTTTAATTTAGCTTGCAGAAATGATCGAACAATTTATTCCACTGAGTTTGCCAGCAAAAATTAAAACATTGCAATATGACAAATACATTGTATTTTATGACAAACATGTTGTAAAGAAAAACTTCCTCTACACAACAAAGAAATGGACTTGAGGGTGCACTGATATGACTCATGTAACATGATGCTCACATGTAAGGGGAAAACCACGTTAAATAGTTGGCTGAATAGAAACCTATGCTGATTCCCATTGTCCCATGTCCCAATTCCATGGACATTGTTTCAGTGGTAGTAGACTGAAACTGATGAAAAATTTCCAGTCATCCACTGGACACGTAGTCTAGCTTCAGAGGTTTAGCTCATAAATGCAACAGTGTGATTTCAAGATAGACTTAGATCTAATGGACTGGAAGGGAAATTATACCTGTAAATGAAAGAGAAATGTTCCAGAGAGTTAAGAAAGAAAACTTCAGTCACACAAATTAAAATGATAGCTGCTACTAATCTTTTCACCTCAGAAAAAAAGAAAAAAAAATAAGAGAAAGAAAGCAATCTTCACAGTGGAGATGTGTAACATCTACAGAGACAATATTCCTATTTGTTTCACAGCAAAGCGAGTGAGATCTAGGGAAGATTTTCCCCAGATTTTTAATAAATTTAAATGGTCAGCTTGTGGTCACTGCCTTGTATGCATCAGTCATTATATATATAACATCTAATAGTAAAATATATTATCTTTCCACCAGTGACTTTTGTCTGGTACTCAAAATATTTACATCTCAGCAGTGCCACTGTTACGTGAATCTGAAGTAGTATCTGTCGACATATTTCATTAAAAACAAACAAACAAAAAAAATATTTATGTTTCCAGCAGTTGAGAAGGTTCTCAAACCACTGTATGGAGATTTTATGGAGAATGGAGAATTGGAGATGATTAAGATTAGATTAGTTTTAAGATTAAATTTAATGGGCATGAAGTTGTAACCCTTGTTCTAGACGAGCGGTGTCCTGCCACATGTTGACGGGTCAAACGTAACGTTGAAAAAGTCACAAAGGCCGCCTTTTCAACAGGTGTGTGACTCTCCAGACAGTGATCTTTTAATCTGCTAATGTGAGGGGAAGAATAATCCCACATCTGGAAGTTTTACTGCTCTGTAATTGCGGAGCTGCTCGTGAGCAGCCCTCTGAGCCCCGCAGAGAAGAGAATGACCTGCATTCAGCTCCAAGCACAGACAGACGTGATAACATTTAGAGGGGATGAAGTCTGTGTTAATTTCAAATGACTCGGCTTTTCCCAAGCAATTTGGCGTCCGCCCTGTTTGTTGACGTTGCTTTTAATGTGACGACTGTGACACGCATTTCCACAACAGATGGATTAATGTTTCTCTTTTCTCTGTGTTTTTTTTCCCACTTTTTTCACTCCCCTCCACTCTCTTTTCTCTTTCTTTCTCTTGCAGGATTTCATCTAGACAGGTGCTTCCTGTCCGGACTTTGACGTAAAATTAAACACAAGTCCAGATGTGATGTGTCTATGTATGTGTGTGTGTGTGTGTGTGTGTGTGTGTGTGTGTGTGTGTGTGTGTGTGTGTGTGTGTTTGAGGCAGACAGAGGGAGAAGCTTGTTTCTTGTCCACGACCCGGTCATTTTTACTTCAGCTGAAAGAAGATGGAATGAAAAGAAGTAAAGTAAGACAGACAAAAGAGGACACAAGGCAATAAAGAGCGTGGCCACGGAAAAAAAATGCAACAAATGCAATCCAATGATTTGAGCAAGCAAACTCTCCCTGAACTCACTGTCTATAAAATAGAGGCAGAGCACTCGAACATGAACTGTATCCACATTGAGTGCCCCCTCCCTTCTTTTCCATGTCACAAAAATGAAAAGAAAATGCACTTATCTATATATCAACATGAAAAACACAAACGTGAGAAACAAATTATCAAGCATTATGACATTCCATAACACATATTTGTGCGTCTGTTTACATATCACAAACAGTACAAAGGGGATATCGTGTCCTTTTATTTAATGATGGTTGCCAGCAGATTCCAGGTTAATGGAGCACAATTTGGCTTTCAAAGACTGATTTAAATACAGGCACCTAAAAGACACGCTTTCCTGTTCTTCCGTGGCGTTTCTCATCCTCACCCTGAGTGGAGAGACAGGAGAAGGAAAAAGGAAGAAAGAGAGGGAGAAATGGAAAGGTCATGAGTGATGGATGCTTTGTGTGTGTCTGTCATTCCCAATTACTGAACTTTGCCTTTTAAAGCGTCGCTCAGATGCATTTCTCATTTCTGCCTTTCTGACTGATGAAGAGCAGGCTCTGACTGGGGGCAGTGTGTGTTTTAAACACCGCCTCACTCATTGTTCACTATTTACTTCAGATACAATACACTGCAGCAGCCGCTCCGGCTCTGTGCCGTTCCTCCACTACAACTTTCTTGATTTGTATTCGCTTTCGTGCTCCGTTATCAAATGTATAGTTTCCCCCGCGCTCAGGTCTGCTATGGTGCGACGCAAAGAAAAATGAGATTACATATCATGTTTTTTTAAGGAAGTGTTCAAAGCTACAAAAATACACCGCAGGGAGCAGAATCTTTGGGGTGGCAAGGGAGGGGGGCGGATAGGCTGCACTTTGATACTGAGCAGTGCAGATGCATACAATACCTACAGTCGGTGCTCCCAGCACTCACCTAGAAATGTATCCAGTCTCTTGAAAGCTTATCACCGTTATGGTTATTAATTCCTAACATTTCTAAAGGCTGTTGAGATGACTAACACCCTATGAAAATCCTAAAAATGTGTATAGAGTTGGATATTACCTTATCGAAGCAGCACGCCTGCAAAAACAAATCTGTAGCAAGATATGAATTCCCAATTTCTTTCAAAGGAACTCCACAAATAGGAGCTGTTTGGGCGTCTACTGGCAAAAGCCATGCATATGCATGGATAGTTGCTTTTTTTACACTGAACATGTTTTACTTACATGATATCTGCTCGGCAAAATTGTTTCTGAGTCTCTCGCTGCCATATATACCACACAGTTCATGTGCCTTATGTGGTCCTCTGTTGTTTTGAAGGTAAGAAGAAAAGAGAGAGCAGGGGGACAGGTGCAGTTGCAGGCGGCTAGGTTAATCTCCTCTGTGCACTGTCAGCCCCCTCGCAAAACTTTAAAAAGTGTCATGTTGACTAGCAGTAACACTCTGACACTCTACAGACATAGGAAGAGGAGGTGGAATGGAGGAAGCAGAGATTGAGAAAGAGCAGGGGGAGATGGAGTTTGAGGAGTGGATGGAGAGCCGTTGACAAAGAGTGGGAACACAAATTCAAATACATGCAGCCGCGTCCTCCGACACCTTCCTCGGCCTCTTTTTTTTTTTTTTTCGCCCACTGACTATATTAAAATCATTCCCTGTTAATACATCTATTTTCTGCTCGTGAAAACCTCCCTAAGTGTCACGATAAAGGTGGAGGTGGTTTGTGAGGTCGGCCCGAAGAGAGCTTTACGAGACAAGCTGCGCTGATATATGGCTGGCGGAGACTCCATTAAAACCCTGGACCTGCGCCATTTGGGAAAATGGAGGTCACCCATGCTAGGGTCATGTGACATCTATAAAATCAAACTTTTTCTTAATATCTGGTCATATATCACCTGTTTTTTTTTTCTTTTTTGCCTTTTCCACCCGCTAATGCTTGAATCTTAAACAATAGGGCCAGGGTCGAGGATGATCGTTTTTCAAGCGGGTGGTATGGGGAGGGAGGCAGCGGCGTGTGTGTGTGTGTGTTTGCGTGTATGTGGCCGGTAAGGGAAGGGTATGGGGAACAATCTGCCTCTGATAATCTTGGAAAGATGAGAACAGGTGTGTGAAGGCCCGCTCAGGCTTTTTTCTCAGTCTGTCACTTCTTCCATCGCTCTCTCTTTCCTGCTGTTTGTCACACTCAGCTTCTCATTTCGTCTCTCACTGCAGGTAACCTAATTAAAATGACTTCATGCTTCCACCTCCACCTTACACATATATGTGTATATAATTGTCCCTGTCCCCATCTTGCGCGTCATCTCTCCCACTCACACCAGAATCTTAAACTTGTCTTAAAGTCGTCCCCTTCCTGTCTCTCCTCATACTGTACATCCTTATAACCCAAGAATCGTGTCATTCCCCATCTCCGCCTGCCGCTTCTTCTCTGGTTTGTCCTTCCCTTATCTTCATGTCTCTTTAAGCCCGGGCGTGTGTGTCCTGTCTGTCTGCCTGTGGCTCCCCAGCTCCCTGGGGCAGCGTTTCCAGGCTTCATTTGTTTGAGGGCTTTCTAATCTGGAGCCTGGGACAACCTCAGTCTGCCGTGCCCTCGTCAATCATCCCCACAGAGGAGCAGAGAGGAGGTGAAGAAGGAGTAGAGAGGAGGAAGAAGACTGGAGGTGATGGCGTGATTAGTTATCTGTCCTCGCTCTCGCCCACCCGCCCCAGCCTCTACCACTCCCTCCATCTCTCCCATCTCCTTCTGCCTTTCCCTATCTCCCTCCCTCGCTGTCTCTCCATCCATCTGCTCCTCTTATCTCTCTTTCCCTTCTACTCTCTCCTGCATCCCGAGCCTGTAGCGCCAGCCTTCCCTCTGTCCGTCGGTCTATTTATCTGTCTGTCTGATTGTCTGACCTCAGCCCTGACGGTGGTCCCTTTTGTGTCTGCGGACAAATGAGGATGACCTTTTATTGTAAAACAGACACCTACGGGGAGGGATGAAACCGCCAGTGTTTAAATTAACAACAGAGAGATGGAGAGGGAGAGGGAGGCCATTTCAAACAGAGAGAGAGAGGGAGTTGGAGAGAGGGCGAGAGCGTGTAAAGTTTTTGAAGTTCTAATAATTATAGAACACTGTTTGCGTCAAACTAGCATGGCCACTGTTCGATAATAAAGTCCCCTACCTGGCTGGCAGCTATTGATGAACAGTGGTGGAACAGTGAGGAGCAGACCTCTTGAACGCACCCCGGACCCATCAGTATGGGTGCATGAATTATAAATGGCATTGACTGTGGAGGCCATAAGAGTAGACAGAGTATTATTGCACATGAAGGTCCATTCTGATTTTGATTATTTTTATTCCAGGGGGCTCACAAAAGGCCGTCGGTGAATATTCTAAAAGGGCACGGGGCTGAGATGGGCTTGATGGCAGGCTTTGATTTCTGGCTAATAGCCACTTCAAACAGGCTTGGACGGCCCGGAGACAGGGGAGGAAGGTGACACCGGGGCTAAAGGACAGAAGGACACAGGACGCACAAAGAAGGAAGGCCATACAAACCGCACTCACACATGAAAAAGACACAAAACATTCCACAGTTCAAGCCTTTTAGCTGACAGTCGTCCCGAAAGCTGCATGTTCAACTGGACATCACAGAACAGGAAATCACATGTGGCAGACATGTATGTAAGCGCACATATGTGCCAGCAGACGGATC
Source organism: Karalla daura (assembly GCA_029224185.1). NCBI lineage: Eukaryota > Metazoa > Chordata > Actinopteri > Chaetodontiformes > Leiognathidae > Karalla > Karalla daura. The sequence continues at coordinate 15,166,691 of CM055208.1, forward strand.
TGCAGACTGCACTGATAGCTCCCACAGAATTTAATTTAACAGAGAAACAGTGCAATCTATGAGAGATCTTTGCCTGGCATCGTCAAACAGCCGTCAGAAAGCAGAACAAGCAATACAGGGACACAAACACATTTATCACTGATACTCTGATACACATAGGAGACCTGGCAGGCCTCTATGGAACCAGCAAACATTGAGAATCGCCAACAACGATATCACATTCAATCTAATAAATCAAGAAATCAGTCAAATGTAAAGCATCGATTAGATAAACCATCCTGAAGACACAGTTATTGTCAAAGAGTCTTCATTAAAATATGTCTAGAAAACATCATATTTTCCTCCAAATTGACAAGAAAAATGTTGTTCAATTATACGTTTGGAACGGGGAACAAACAAAAAGAGAGATGGCCAAGGACCCGAGGATCCTGAGTGTATAAAAGAAAGATTAACCAAACCAATTCTCAGGAGAGATGTATTCGCGTACAAAGATGCTTTTTTTTTAAGTTTTCAGTTGCAAGGCACAGCCAAGGCCCCCAAACTCTGCTTCCTTTTACACTGGACATTTTCCCTTTTTACCTCAGATAATGCAGGTCTTTGGTAGCATGCTGGAGAGATATAAAAGACATTTAACAGCATGTAAATATGAGACATTTTGTCCGGACTGTGAGCACACTGCGGCCATAAAACTGACAGACAAGGACAAACTACTGCATGGTGGGACTTTCCATCCCATCCCGCCCAAAACAAAATTGTTGCGGCATTCCATTTAGCTCCACTTACCCAGCTCGTCATAATGAAGATAATGATGGTGAAATTACTCACCAGTCTATTGTGATTGGTGTAAATGGCTGTTTGCAAAAATATAAGCTGTGCAATCATAAAGACGCAAACAGACTTCCTAACTACATGAATAAGGACGTGTTGATTTACACACAGACGTGGAATCATGCGGACTGTCCTGTTGCCTCTGTGATCTGTAGTCCTTTGTCTGCTTAAAGGCCTCCGGGTCGGCAGACGTACAGTAGTTGGGATCGTTGCTTGAATTCAGTATAGCAACGTCTATTCTACATGCACGCACAGCCGCATACACACAAATATTCTGCAAAGTATAAATCTTCCTTAAGGTCCAGCTCCTCCCCCTCTTCATCATAACTGCCTCTCATTCATTAGCTGCACTCGCACCAACTAGGATAGTCACACGACTGAGATAGCCCCCATGCCACAGTCCCACACTCTCTCTTTTAATTACAAAGAATGAGCCTGGGTAGGTCACACAAAACAAATCAATATCTCTAAAAGAAATATTCAAATGTGACCTAGAAAACAGAGTGTGCGGCCCCGTTTTATCATTGATTTTTGACGCAAGGCGATTTAGTCTTTTAGAGATTTTTTTCCCCTACATTTTTGCTGTTTTTTCTTTTCCTCACACCAAACCACGCATAAATATTTACTGCAAAGATAAAGCACGGGTGCGAGAGAATGAATATTGAATTTGGAGGTAAGTGTGTGTGTATGATCCAATATTCATCCACAGAGGCTGCACATTGGCTCAGTCAGAAAGGCGATATGAATATAAGCATATTTGTTAGAGGCAGGGTCAATATCATAAGGTGGGTATGGTCTGTGCCTCTGAGGCTGCTTAGAGAGATAGTTTGAAATCAATGCTATGTCTAGCACTGCAGCTCATTGTCTGATTACTCTTTTGTTCCTTACAGCAACCAGATTAATTTATTCCCAGATTCAATCAGAGTGGAAGAATGTTTCTCCTCAGCTCATTCATTTACAGTACTCGCAAACTATTTCACACTTTTTTCATCTTCCCTAAAACACCTAATGTTAGCTCAAGGAAGAGCAGTCTTGTGAGCTTTCTGACTGGGGCAAGTTCAAGTTCACCTGGGGATTGATTGAAACTGTTTTTCTGTATCGAGCCTGATTCTTTAGCCATGCGGCTGCTGCTAACCTTCACAAAGCCATTGCATTCATCTGATTTTATTTACAATTTATAACCGTCAGTTAAGTCAAAGTCTGAGCACTTGATGCTGCTGCTGGCATTGGGGGGGGGGGCATACAACTCCTTTTCTGGAGGAGTTTGAATAATAACCTCCAACCTTTTCTATGAAAAACGTTTGAGCATTTGTAAGTCAAAGTGATGCACTTATTCCGTTAAATCATTGGTGAAAGCATTTAAGAAGTGTTAGAGAGTGAGAACACAAAGATTACTGCATGAAGCAGCAAACTCAGCCATTTGTGATGGCTTTTACTTTCAGTTTGGCCCTTAACTCAGGTGTGTGTGTATGTGTGTGTGTGTGCGTGTGTGTGTGCATGTGAGCATTTTTTCGTGAGTTAGAGGGAAGAAGAGGATATAAGCCTGGATTAAGTTCAGAGGATGATTTTTATCCTTGTAGGGGGTCTCTAAACGGTAAGAGATGGATGCAAGGTGACCCTATCTGGACACACACACACACACACACACACATGCACACACCTTTAGATGGATAGAAGAGAAACATGCAATCATCACACATACCGACTGATAAACACACCCATGCAAAAACACATCGAAACACGTACTGACACGCATTAGAAGAATGAAGAAAGACTTTAGAGGAACTTGCAATCATCATCATCACACACGAGCACACTGTGACACACGCACACACATCCAGGTGTGTCATGATCCACAAATAGGGATTATATAGTGCTGATGTTAGAAGTAAAAGAAAGAAAAGGCTGCTCTGCCAAAGCCTCCTCCTCATTGTCACGCCGATAACACTAACAGTATTGACCATGGATAGAATCCCACCTTCAATAACTTGGACTTCTTTTTATACTTTTCTTTTCCTTTTCCCGTTTGCACCTCTGACTTTTATGAATCCATTGAAGTTGCCGCGTGGATGCGTGTGGAAGACGCTCCCCTCTGAGGACGGACAATAAATGAGAGAGCTTGATTAATTGACAAATTTTCCAGCAACAGCGTGCGCTTTCTGCACTGCCTCTTCGCCCCTTAGGTTCAGAGAAAGAGACGTGGCTGTTCCTAAAGTTCCCTAGTCAGACATTAGTCTCCGTGTCATGACATTAAAGAGGCAGCGAGCAGGTGAGCAAGTGAAATAAAGAATAAAAGACAACAAAAAGGCAAGACGGGTGATTTCTGTCATTTCATCTTTTCAGCTTCCACACAGGTGACGGCAGAGTCTGTTCTTTGTTCTCAGCCATTAGGGGTCGAGATAAGCGTCGGACACTGGCGAATGGGATTTTCCTCATTCAGATCCTTCTCTGCCACTTCCTCTTTTCCTCATCTTCCCCTCTCCTTTTTTTTCCCTCCTCTTAGTTTTCCATCTCTGTGTCCACATCCACGGCGTTGATCAGATTTAGTGCCTGGAAATGAGATTCCGAAGGACTCGGTTTATCACACAACGCTGAATGTGACCTTTGCTTTGTCTCTGCCTCCCTGTCTGCCGCGCAACGCGTCTACAGTATTGCATGCAGGCATCAGACCTGCACACGCACACCTGCACACATCCCCTTTCAAGTGCATTTGACACAAACTCTCAACACACTTTATTAAGAGTGGAAACAATGTGGGAGCAGAACAATAAAAGAGCCAAAGATGACAGAATGCGGATGAAACAGGCAACATAGTGTAAACTGGGTGCGTGCTCTTGCAAGTCTGGGGCCTTTGGGCCTTGACTTGGTCTTTGAGGTGGAAGTGTGGGTGTTAGGTCTGATCTAAAGAGCAGCTACAAACTCTGATTCCCTAACATGCTTACACATATTGTTAAATCAAGTGCTCAGAGGGAAGAACTACATCCTTGTGAGTCCTTTTTGAAATGATAAACTCAGCCGAGGTGTCGGGCCGCAGCAGAGAAGCAAAGTTGATATTAAACTTCACTCGTTTCTACACCCCCTTGTTTCACTTTGTTTCTTTTTGCCCCCTGTCCCTCCCCGTCTATCCCCCTCTTCAGCTGCTAATACGAAAAATAAAAAAAAGGTCTGGATCCCACCTCATCTCCTCCGCTTCACCTTGAAGAACTGCCCTCCTCCTCCCCCCGCATGGGATCATTCCAAACAACTATTTCATTCAGGGAAGGTAATCATACAGAGAGTCACACACATTCACTGCACACATGCACACGCACACACGGTAATGGCAGCAAGTGATTACGTTCACAGATGAGGGATCATTTTTGTCCATTTTCTGGGAAACGGTGATTGCTCACAGCATTCATTAGCAAATCGCAGAGGTCAAATGATGCAGAGGCAGCGCTCGCTTTTTTAAAACCGCCTTGCCCGGTCCAAGATGAAAAAAAAAATAAATTGAGAGGCCGCAAATTAATAGACATACCACGAAACTAGTTCGGCCGAGGAAAAGGAAATGTCCTTGATCTCTGCGGGACATTTAGTCAAATAAGTAAGCATCTTTTTCAGGAGTATTAGTGCTCATTATCGACAGGAACTAGTCACATTTGTGCGAGGACACCTGGTTGAGTCAGCCCACAGAGCCCATTTGAATGGCACCATGTGAGAATGCATCATTGAAATGTGTAATCCCCGAGCAGCTCGGGAGCAATGTGTGTGATGGAGAGAGCCGGGCTTCATCATAGCCTCCGCAGGAGACGGGATGAGTCCAGAGCGAGGGAGACAGACAGAAATGTAGAGACTGAGCGAGAGAGAGAGAGAGAGAGGGAGAGAGAGAGAAGGAGGGAGGAGGAGAGACACCATACTGACAGTATGAATGATACATCATATGATTGTCTTGGACAGAGCTGTTCTCTGACTGCCTATACCACACTCTCCAACTGTCCTCCATTTCACAAGCCCTGCTGGACTGATTTATTACACTCAACAAAACTGCTATAGACTAGATTTGCTGCTGCTGCCTCTGCCTGTGTTGCCCATAAGTTTCCAAACTTTTTCCCAAGGGAATATCCCCAGAAAGTGTGTTTATTTGTTATTATTCTTCATTAGTTTGTTTTTTTCACCTCACATATTCACTCCATCTCAGGGCTGGCCGTTGGGCAGAGTAAGTAAACAAGAACATTAATGTTGATTTTGAAATACGACAATTTGATAGAGGCCACATCGTTATTGAAAATCTCCCGGTGCCCGTCTCCAGCTCACATAGGCTGAAGACAGTCAACTCAGCCGGGACAGGTCACCAGTCCATAGCAGGGCTCACTCACCATTCACTCTCACACTAGACATCCATGTTTCTGGAGTGTGGGAGGAAACCAGAGTACCTAAAACATGCAAACTCCACACAGAAAGGCCCTCAATGTGTCCTGGAGTCAGACCCAAGACCGTCTCGTTGTGAGGTGACAGTTTCCACCACTCGGATTTTGAGCTTGAGAGAGACAACCGTAAATAGTCAATAGCAAAATGAAATGAAGGTGACATATTGAGGCATATTCAAGTGGATATATCGGAAGTGCACTTTTGTTTTATCCACTATCAAGTTGCCAATAACGATCGATGATCTTTGAAGTGTCGAGCCTCTCCCTTCCCTTTCTCCCAGCGCTCAACAAGCAAAGGGCCGGAATAAACACATGTCATCAGTTGGATAACAAGAATGGTGTGTTTGTGAGATGTAGGTTACATTTCAAAGGTTTGAAAGGCCAGAGAAAGCTACCGTCTGTGAATTATTGAAGAGGTAAGGGATAGGATGGAGAATATGAGTGAGTAGCATTTAGAGTTCAGAGGAGAGAGAGGGAGACGGCTGGCTCACAGTGCAGTTCTGTGTGCATGACTGCGATGGGAAATCTATAGATGCTAACCTTTCTTTGTCTGTAGTTTTATTGAAATTGACTGGTCGGAGGGACGGTGTTTCGCCAGGATAGCATGGAGTGGATCCAGTCCCTCCTGATTCCCGACCTCCTTCACTTCTCAACTTACAAACTGTGTTTTTGCCCTGTATGCGGATGATGAAATCTTGTAATGTGGAGAGATACTACTTCCCAATTCTGTCTGGAACTCCTACCCGGCTCTCGCTCTTTTTTTTTTTTTTTTGTAACTTTTACGGCTGATAGAAACTCACACCCCTAATAATACATGTACATGCGCGAGTGCGATCCTCGCAAGGCGCCGCTCCTCTTCAATTTTCGGATAACAGGGCCGGTTGTTTTCTAACAATGTCCGCTAGCACCACACAATCAAGATATTTAAATATCACACAGTGTACCACACTGGCTTCTCAGAACACTTATGGGATTACATTTGTTTCGGACCAAAACACAGAAAAGATATCAGTTTTTCGCTGCCGTTTTTTGCGGCAATTTCACCAATTTGCCGTAAATACAGACAATCATCGGAAATGACAACATATGGAATTGCAAAGAGGATTAGGCATAAACACCGGCCGTATCTCCAGCAGCCACCCCGTTGAGGGAGCGCAGGTTGGCAAATAGGCTTTCCACATTTCAGACACCACAATGTCACTCCATCTCATTGCGGCATCCATTACGTGATACCTTGGGAATGAGGAGAGGTCCATGCTGAGAATCAGGGCAGAAAATGGCCGCCCGCGAGGAGGGGTAAAATGGCCAGCGTTATTATTCTGGCTCCCCCCAGGGGGAATTGGCCTGAATATAGATATGCAACATTATAAAACCAGGTTATTATCTGGGTGCAGGGTAACGGCCTCTTGGCTCCCTCTCCCCTATGACACAGACACACACACACACGCACACATACACACACGCACTCTGATAAACACCCATGCGCGCACAGGAGCATGCGTAGACGGTGCACATATTATAAAATCAGCGAGCAGCATCTCACAAGTGTAGCTCTATGATGTCTGTAGCCTTTCCGGTGATTGAGAGACGTTTATTGCCCTCGGCTGCTGCTGTTTTTCTGGTTTCATTATGTGTCAGTGTTGTGTTTTTTTGGGGGGGCTTATTTTCCAGTTTCTTTTATTTAAAATCAACATCGAGCTCCTCTCAGTTTCTCTCTCTCTCTCTCTCTCTCTCTCTCTCTCTCTCCCTGTGCTTTCCCAGTACATGTAATGTCATTTTATGGTGCAATGATATTTCCGATTTCAGTAATGTAGAGCCGGCTTCAGCGAGCATTATTCACTTATGGTCTGCTTGCTTTAAAACATATTATTACTTTGGTAATAAATGTGTTATTTGAGTCGATATCTCTCTGTTTGTGTGCCTGTGTGTGTAGAGCAGGGGATTATGGAGCGGTTTCACAGATTATACCTTGAGCTGTGTGTAGATATTCACCGCCACAATGATCTAGCGCTTTTCACAAATGCACACATGGACAAATGGACAGTTTGCGCTATCTCCACATGCAGCACGGGATTGACACAAGCAATTTAAATTAGGAAAAAGCTACTGGCCACTTCCCCCCTACCCGTCTCTCACTCTAGATATATCTTCTTTCTATTTATGTTCTTATCTTCCTCTCCTTCTCTGTTTCTTCCTCTCTCTCTCAGCTATATATTCCCCTCTCTTCTTCTTTTCCTGTTCTGAATTTCCCCTTTTTCAGTTGATCTCTGCTGATTATGCCTCTCTTCCGTAGACCCCCCCCCTTCCTTCTGACGCTTTTCATACAATTTAATAGCTCCCTCTCTTCTTTTCCTCCACCTCTCTCTATCTGTCTATCTGACTTCTGCAGGTCCGCACTAATTCCCTCCTTTATTCATGAACCTAACCCTGCTGGGTTAGTTGGATTGGTGTGTGTTTGTGTGAGTGCATGCGTCTGTTGCCTTGTGTGTGTTTGTGTGTGTGTGTGTGTGTGTGTGTGTGTGTGTGTGTGCGTGCACGAGAGGCGATGCAGACAGTAAATAGGAATATGAATCTTTAAGGGCCTGCTGCTACTGTGGCTGAAATGACTTTTCAGAGCCGCAGTGATTTTCCAAGAAGGATGTTGATGAGGGCCGGATTGCAGGAGATGTGTGTCTGTGTGTGTGTGTCTGTGTGTGTGTGTGTGTGTGTCTGTGTGTGAGTGCTTGCTGCGTGTCTGTTTTGTCTCTGGGAGAATGAAGAAGTGATCTCAGCCTTCTTGTCTCCCAACCGCCTTTGTAAATCCACAGTCTTTTTAAGTTTCTAATCTCCTGCTATTTCACCATTTGTTCAGTGCCTTGTTTCACTCCACGGAGATTCTAACAGCAGTTGATTATATATGTCATTTACTGACATACTCCACAGTTTACATGCTCTTCTTCACTTAATATTCTCTACAAGCAACCAAAATATCACAATATGCACTGACACGTCCGAACTTCAGTGGACAGATTTGGTGTTTTATTGTCCCTAAACCTGAGCTCACAAGCTCCTCCCTCCGTCCAGGCAGACAGCGTGCCGGACCTAAATGACAATTTGAGCACGGCAGCCATGTGTCCCGAGCCCCAAGTGTCAGGTTGATTACTCACCACTGACCATGATGAGTCAGCAATAATTCATTAGCGGCAGCGGGAGCACGCCGGGGGCTGCAGCTGTGGGTCAGGGTGAAGGGTCGGAGGTCGTGTGGGAGGTGCCGCTCACTGAATTAAAATAAGTGCGAGCCTAGGAACATGTGCTATCAAAATATTTGACATTTGGTGGAATTCAGCCGGGACACCGAATGCCAAATGTCAAAGAAATGGAAAATATTTATTCAGAACATGTAGATAAGTACTGAGCCTGAGAAAGGGAATCTCAGAAGGTTTTGGGTTTTGTGTGGGATGTTGCTGAGACCCCAATGTTTGGCACCAAAACACAATAAATTTAACATTACCACAAATGATTTTTTAAAGGGCATGTATGATGAAGTATTTAAAAGATCTTTGTGTATCTACATAAGTCACAGCTGTTTGTGTGTCATCCCCTTTTTCTCAATTTATTTCACGATTTGTCTTCACAGTTCATTATCCCATTTGTGATTTGTATGCAATTCATCACGAAAATCAGTAATGGAGCATGGATTCACTCATCAAGTGACGCACGCATCTGCATAGATCTTCACAAAAGAAAATGCAAAACAGATTTTACTGGACTTTTTTTTTTCTTTTTTTTTTTACTTAAACAAATTAATCACGTCTCACGAGGTCGGCTCATAGGCAACAACTGTTTTTACATTAGATTAGATTTAGCTCTGGATGAAAAGCCCGGAGAGGTCAGCGGGTGAGGTACTCCTGCTCCATAAACTAATCAAACCTGACAACCCCATCAAAAAGGTCCGAGCAAGTGCTGACAGGTTCTTGAGGAGAGAAAAAAAAATTGCCCGAGTTTGTGTGTGGATTTACTTTGCTGGCGTGTGCGGCGCATGTGTGGGTGTGTGGGTATCTGTGTCGTGCTTAAGTGTGCCTGCCAGTCTGTCACTCGCCTCCATCACATTACCATACAGCCATGACATCTCTGGCAGCCTCCTGGAGCCTCAAATCTGATAAAAACAGAGATAAATCTGATCTCTGATCTTCCTGATGAATATGATAAGACCTGCTCCAGGTTAATGGACCTTGACACCTTCCAGGGCCCCGGGTAGCACTGATCCCGGATCAGAAGGTGGAAGAGACGGAGGAGGAGGAGTAAGAGGGAGTAAGACCCGTGCGGGGGTTAGTGGAAGCTGCCCTGGAGAGGTGCTCCCAGGCTGGGTTTGGATGACAGCCATGGCTGGGTGACGGTCCAAAGCTCCGTGCAAAGCCCTCCTCTCCTGTCTGCGGGAGAGAGAGGAGGAACTCATTTTCCATCATTCGCACACAAACACATGCTCCAGCACACATACACACACCTTTGTGTTTCCTGTTTTTAATTCTCCCATCCCGGTTCCCTTCTCTTCAGTCTCTCTCACGTTCTTATGGAATATTGTGCTGCTATTGCTGCTTTTTTTTCTCTCTCTCTCTCTCTCTCTCTCTCACACACACACACACACACACACACAGACACACGCACATACCTACACTCAGGGATCTGGGGGATATATAGGGGTGTGGTAGAGCTAGTGATGGGGCTCTGCTTTGATGCCCAGTGGGAGATTACAGGGCCAAGAAGCAGAGATAAAAGTACAGCCGAAACACAGGTATCTGCTCTTGCTTATGCCTTACAAACACATTCACATGTACACTTACACCCATCCGTAACATATGTTCCGGGTAGGCCCAGGATGCACACACACATACACACACATACACACACCTGCATACACACCAGCACCTAATGGCTAGTCAGTGACACTGAGGTCTTAGCCCCTGTCTGCCAGTCCTCATTTGTTTCCCAGCCCCTCCTATGTGTGTGTAGCAGTAGCACTTGCTACCGGGTGTCTTGTTACTCCTCAGAAGGTCTATTGATTTAACTCTTGCCACAATCTATAACACTATTGTCTTGCCTTAAGTGTCTCATCTGTACAATTCACTGGCAGGAGTCTATACATCAAAAACCCTGCCTGCTTAAGGATATTGGTATTCTGCAACATGCTGGGAATTCTTTTTTTTTTTCCCTGTGTTTGAATTTCGCATTTCTTGCACACTCAACCTTACTTTTTTTTCCCTTTTTTTTCTGAAAGCGGAGATGCTCGCAGCAAGGCATAACACAGGCTGGTACGGGTTTATTTTTACAGCCGTCGTGTTTACGAAGTCAATATTTTATTTCACGATATCGTATGGCAGTGATGTAGAGCAGGACGTATTTGTGTGAGAGTGGGAAACACAGCGGATGAGACCCCGCCGTGGGATTTTGCCATATTTAAAAAAAAAAAAGAAAATAAATAAATACATACATCTAGCGCTCCAGTCGAGGAAATGAAAGAAACAAGGGCTCGCGTTGGGGCCTCAGAAGGCCTCTGTTGCCAGATCAGGTTTAGTTTAAATCTTAAAGCACACAGTCTTTCCTTTGGCAGTGCATGTACAGCACTGATATTTGAACACATACAGATCTTTTGATCCTTTTTGTCCAAGCTGATCAAATCTACCTGAGAGCAATGAATAATCCTGGTAGTCTGGTAGAAAAAGTGAAATCACCTTTTTCCTTCTTTTTTTTTATTCCTGTAAACACATTATTGCTACACACAATGTTCTGCACAATCATTGTCAGGCCTCTTTTATAATTGCTTTTACGCTTTTCTGAAGGAACAGCAATGGCAATTATATAGAATATAAGCACATCCATACTGTACAGTGGGTATTCAACCAATGCCAGAGCAATATTTAACAAGCTTTTCAGCCCAAGGTACAGGATTTTCAAGGCTCCCTTTCAGAACTAGGGTAGAATCTCAACATTGATTACCTTCAAGTAGCACCTCAATACAAATCATTGACAAGGGGACTTTGGCCTCTTCTGAGCAGGATTAATTGATCTGGTAGGAATTGTTTGTGAAGCGACAATAGGTTTGCCGGGCAGGTGCATCACACTAAGGTTAAGAAGAGACATTCAAAGAAAGTGTTGTTTTCTTTACCTTTGTGAGCGTCTTTGAAGAGTTCTGTGTTAAGTGCCTCAGTGTTACACATGTCCAGTGTCACCCGGTCTTTGAGAGACATCTGGTCGAGAGCTGTCGCTCTGCATGGTGCTTAATTGACAGCATAACAGTGGTATCGATGTAAGGAAAAAGTTTGTGCCTCGGCCTGGCTCACTTTAAAACATCGCGACACAAAGGGAAACAAAAGCCATTTGAATACACCAACAACAAGGCGCAAACAGAGCCGTTTCCCGTCTTATCAATCTTTACCAGACCCATCCGTGAATGAAGTAACTCAGTAGCTAACAAGACTGGACGGACACTGTAGCTGCTCTCCATTTGTTTGCTGGCCCGCAAGTAGAGCTGGTAGTATTGGTAATAGAGAGCACTGTGTTAATGCAGAGGTGATGGACTGTGTGTGTGTGTGTGGATAGACACTGCGCATTGATTCACACAATGGATACTACTTGTCGCGGTAAAAGTTTGTTTAGGTGGAAAATATAAGCATGTGTGAGGTGCATGGTGTTCTGCAGCTGGCCTAGCATACAGTACAGTACCTACGACAGCGTGTTCTCTCATGCATCCGGGCCCCAAATGCCACTGTTTGAATTCAAACTATCCATGGATGATCCCAGAGCAGAGTTATACATTTTTAATAACATCCTCTGCCTTGAACAACGGCCCACTGGTTCCTGGTTGCGAATTCATAAACAGTGTGTGGTATTTATTTATTTTGTTTGTTCTTATATTTCTTCCTCCGTATCCTTCAGCCATGTCAGCCCCCCCCCAGCCCACACACACATCACCCCCCCCACCCTCCAGTCCATACTGAATTAACCTTCCGGTTTAGTTACTATTAATCTGCTCTCGGCACAAGTGCAGCTGATCTCCATCTGCCAGTCCATCTATCTCTACTGGCACGTTAAGAACCTATCACCTCAGATGTGGTTGTCACGGCGAGGACCACAGTCACTGTGGAGACATCAGCAGTGTAATCCATGGGAGGTACATGTACCTCATCCTAGTTACCGTCGTCGGGCTCAGCAGGATATGACACAGGCCCGGCAGGAAGGGCTAGTGATTAGAGCCAGCCGGGGCTGTGGAGCAGCCATTACCCTGGGAAATGATCAAAGACGTTTCATTAGAGGCTGCAAGCACAAGATGGCTGTTTGTACACAAGTTGTACTGATATTGCAGTCCTGTTTGTCTTCTTGTGGCAAATCTCTTTGCGTTTCTGCACACTAATGAGGGTAATTACAAATGTTATCTATGTAATTGACTTAAATTTTTCAACTTTCAATCAGCTTCATTTAATCTATCTATCTATCTATCTGTCTATCTATCGATATATATATCTATCTATATATCTATATCTATAAAATGGTATTCTGTCGCTGATGCTCACATTTTTGCAAATAATTCATTCCGTCTCTGTATTGGTCCAGAATATTTACTCTGGAAATCAAATTCTGTTGTTGTTTGTGGTGCAGGCATGAATAAAAACATGAGGGTGATTTTCCAAGGCAGAATAATGTGCCATTGGCGCCTTTTCCTCTGGAGTTCCATTGCCCTAAAATGAGGCCGGTCAGACGGGGAGTGATGGTGTTCCATGATGGTATTATAGCATCGCTACCTACCCTCCCGCTTCCTTCGCCCTCTCCCGCGCTCCCGCTCTCATTCTGCCGCATCGCTCCTGCCTCATTTTCAGCCTCACCCCCGGTGTCCAAATACTAAAACCAGCCATTTTGGATCCGCATCACTGTCATTCCATTATGACAGGAGCGGGGAAGCGTGCACGCACATGTGCAAAGATCGCAAATGCGTGTGGAGTAATGCACACATGGTCACACAGAGGCATTGTCTCTCAATGGTAAAAATCCAGCGCAACAAAATAAGAATCTCACATTTTAAAATCGGCTTGCGATCAAAAGATATCGTCACTGCTGGGCACCGACAGGCATTCGGGGGGTGTTAAATGTCAGTGCACGGCACAGCTGGAAGGGATGGCGCTATGCTGTGACGCCACAGATCTATTTTTGCAATTGGACTAATGCTCCACATGAAGGAAATACGTATGTGCGAACTATTAATACAGCCTTTGACTAGACCACTGGCACCATGGCTGTAATAAATCCATAATTAAACTGGCGTCTGCAGTCCAAATGATGAGCTCCTCCGTCCCTATGCGTGGTGTATCGTCGGCCCCGTTGTCCTTGAATTGTGTCAGAATGTCTTTTATTAGTCCGCGAGCCATCAATATGTCTCACCCAACATCGAGCATTCTCATTCCGTCTTTGAATAGGGAGCACATCTCCGGCAGACTGTTCATTTATCCAAGCTTGAAGGTTTCTTTTGAATGTAACAACAGGCCCACGCAAAAGTAATGTTCCTAGCGGGAACTTGATCCTTGGGTGATGGCTGTGTTAAGATGGCTGATAGGGAACGAAATCCTTCCCCAGCGGTGCCCTCGTCTTTGATATGCAGCTCGCTCGGCACATGTGGCCCCCCTCTATGAATATTTCACACGTTTGTTTATATATATTTACACACACACTTTTTTTTATTAGAGGGAATTACGTCTTGGAAATGTCAAGGTTAATTTTCTGGTGCAGAGAGTGAGCGAGACATGGGGGCAAGGCCTGCAATGTTGAGAGGAATGTGGAGTATCGTGTGTGTGTGTGTGTGTGTTTGTGTGTGAGCCACTTGGGTGCACGCCTGTGTCAAACAATCACACAAGAGAGAGAAGGACAGTAGTCCATGTAGGATAGGATAGAAATGGCTTTATTGTTCACATATCTGTCATAACAGGGAGTTTAGATGGAGGAAGAGAGCAAGAGAGAGGGGACAGAGAGAAAGGCAGAGGATCAACAGTATAAAAATGCTTCGAAATTGAAAGAAAAGAGAAATAAACGCAGAGGTTGTATTTATTTGATCGTGTCACCGCTCCGGTGTGATGCAAAGAAGCCATTCCCATCGAGATTTACATTTTTGATTCACCTGTAGCTCCGGAAACATTTCCATGAAATCGTAACTGAATTCAAAGAGTCTGCGCGAAACGCAGCGGCGGCGTCCTCGTCAGTCGAGTGTCTGCACGCGGCGGTGACAGTGAAAGTTTAGACGCCTCGGAGCAGACAAACGAGCGAAAGGTGAGTCGGCGTTCAATGAGAAATAAACAAAACCTCACTGTACCCTGGCGCGCACAAACAAACAATAAAGTGTGTGACGGCGTTTCATTCGACGCCCCTGCCTTCGCTCTTCCTTCCATCCAATTTACCCTCTTTCTTCCTGTTTGGTGAGACATTTTCCCCTCCGCTACAAAGCCCACGTCATGTTCAGAGCATTTCTACATAAGCGTTTCATGTCACTCCTTTTCCCCTAAAACACACTTGCCTATTCCGTGTGTTCTTGGTCTTATATTTGGGTTTGAGAGTGGATAGGTAACATTAAAGAGCTATCACTTTCTCTCTCTGTCATTCCCCTCCTTCATACACCATTTGATCTGAAGCCAGATATGGCTTTTAGATGTGGATGTGGACACACACACACACACACACACACACACACACACACACACTCACACAAGGAGGCAGTGCGCGCATACACATGCACCAGCGCAAACAATTTGCACACCCTCTCTCTGACTGACAGATAAACAGTTTGAGGAATCGCACATACACGCACACACTCGAATATGTGCAAAAGCACACCTTTATCTCGCAAGGCTTTTATTTTGTGTATTTCCTCCTAGCCAAACATCAAAAGGCGAATAGCATCTCACATCACACAGGCAAACAACAATATTACAATCTGGCGGCACTACACAATGCCATTTTGAAATGCCCCACCCATGACAACTTGTGGAATGGGTTGAAGGAGCGGAAGACTCAAACAAACAGACATGAGTGCACAACAAATACCACCTACAGCCAATAAAATATGCATGGCAGAGGACGACTACCTTTAAACCGACTACTGTCAGAATTAATAACATGCAAAACACACGACAACTGTCTTCCACAGGTGTGCGTCTGCGTGCCTCCGTATTCTGCCTCTTCTATTTTTGCTCTTACGTGCTCTCAAATCTAACGCCGCTCAATAATGTAATGTCAAAATGCACAAGAAGCGCGGATTATTAGACAAGCTGCAGGAAGATGCGGCAAAAGAGAAGTTGTTTTTTTTTCCCCCTCCCATATTTGTCTGACTTCTTTGTTTAATGCAAATGCTGACAGCCGTGCAGATGTCTTAAAATACTACAACTGACACAAATCATTTCAGCTGTCGAGCAGAATTATGGGCCGACTCTGCTGCTCTCACCAAATGTTCAAGTACAAAATGTTCCGAGAGTCAAAATTAATGCACTCGGATTTTAAGGAACGTGCCCGTCACAAAATCCCTGATATGTTAGATCCCAATAACTCATCTTTTCTTTTACTCCTGCCTTTGTTCGCTCTCTTTCTGATCTGTAATTGAAAAAGCATTCCATTTTTATTTTTCACCGCTATCCAAAGGCTAAATCCAAAACACCAGCCAAGAGGTTAGCCTGGTCACCTGGCACCCACAGGCACTCTCTCTCTCTCCCTCTCTCTCTCTTTATTTCTCTGTCTCTCTTGCTCTCACACACACACACACACACACACACAAACACACACACACCTTACTGCTGTGCTTCAATAAACTGTAAATTCCTCCTCTGCGCCCACCGTACCCAAGCTAACCCTTTAAAAGTCACCCGCCTCCACCTTGTAATGCATGAACACACACACACACACACATACACGAACACACGCGCACATGCACATACTTACCCACAGTCACACACAAACAGACAAGTCCAAACACACAAAAAAACAATGTGGCTTAGTGGATGGTATCAAATTTAGTGGCCACAGGGATCTGGCTGGGGTCGTAAATCTATATCTAACATGTGAGAAAATCTCTACATGAATATCTGGAGACGCAGAGGGAGAGGGAGACAGGGAGACAGACAGCAGGATACACGGGCAGAGACAAAGGAAAAGGAGGCAAAGTAGGAGTCTTGTAGGGAGGAGAGCCGCAGCCAAACAGCATCAGTAGGAGACGGGAAGCCGAGGCCGAGGTATAGAGAGGAATAAACAAACACGAATGCAAGGCGGTCGGGAAGAGTGGGCGACAGAGCACAGCGGAGGAGAGGAAGGAATAAGTAAGAGAGGTGAAGATAAACCGGCAGAGGGAGGAATAAGAAAGACAGACGGAGAGGACAGCGAGAGATATTTGGGCGGGGAAAGAAGGAGGGCTGAGAGGGAGCCAGAGACAGACAGACGGACGGACAGACAGACAGACAGACAGACAGACAGACAGACAGACAGACAGACAGACAGACAGACAGACAGACAGACAGACAGAGAGATACATGACCCCTCTCTCTCTAACAATGGCTCTTCATGTGGTGCCCAGCTTAGCAGGCGAGCCGCTGGAATCAGGAATGTGGAATGTGGGATTTCAGGCTTGGAAGTGATAGCTACTGTCTGTGTGTAATATTTAGGGCCGACACAGGGAGCCTCTGGCACGCCATGAAACACAGCACTGCTTTTTTTTCTGCTTTAGGTCTCTCTCTCTCTCTCTCTCTCTCTCTCTCTCTCTCATCCAAGTGCATACGTATGTGCAGCAGAAGTCCGGAGGCCCAGACAGACGTGTGTACAGCGCTGCGGATCGTTCCTGTGTGTGAGAAAAAACATTAGCGTGTTTTTCTTTTCGGCGGATTGTCTGGAGCGTCATATTATTCCTGTCGGCCCGATGATGAGTTTGTGTGACGCGCGGTCATCGGAGATTCCAGAACTTTACACCCGTGTGCATAAAAGTAGCGACGCCGCAAAAAATGGAACGATACTGGTAAACCGAAGGGAATATTTGTACTCATCATTTTGCATCATTAAATCATTTTAAAAGTCCTAAACAAAAACAATACAAGTAAAAATGTAAAAATACTAATTATGCAAAATTATGATATGCGATTCAAAACATATTAATGATATATTTTAAACATACTAAATAAGAGAATGGACTCATTGATAATTATTAAATCTTTAAACAATACGTCAAACTCAACATAATTGTACATATTTGTTTACCAGACACACAAACACTCCCATGTGAAATTTATGCCGGGAAGCTAAAAGCACAATATTTGTCTTAAAATGTCACATTAAATGCACAGTAGACGGCATGAATGTTCGAGCTCTCATGGCGTCGAGCAGGTCTGTGAAGGAACACATGGAGAAAAAACTCCGAGGTCGTAATCAACGTCCAAACTCGCTCCCACAAAATAAAAGTTTAGAAACCTTGTTCAGGTAATCCTCATGACCTCCTCGCATAAATAAAAAGTTACAAGCGCACACACACACTGTCACCCTGTTGTTTCTCAGTCTGTCTCCCTCTGTCTCACACACACACACACACACTCTGAGTTAACACACACACACACACACACACTCTCTCCCTCTCTCTCACACACACACACACACACACACGGCTGCTAACACAGGAGACAGTTGTTGCTGGCCGCCCCAATGCCTGTCATGGCTGTTAGGCCAAATCCCATGAATTATGGCTCTTCCAGATGTAAGAGATTTCTAAGCTGCCTCCAACGGCCTGCGGTCTGTGGTGAGAGAGAGAGAGAGAGAGAGAGAGGAAAACAGAGAAAGAGAGAGAGAGAGAGAGAGAGAGAAAGATTTGGGTTTATGCAGTGTCATCCAAAAATCCATCTTCCTTTCTCGATCCCTCATCTTTATTATCTGTCTGTATATTCTGTCCATAGAAAAACTGTCATTACTTCCAATTACCTGCGGACAAAAATATTATTTTACTCATCACACATTCGAAATTTCTTCTTCTTATGCGACTTACCTCCCCACGAAAGAGTGACTACCCGCAACACTTCTTTATCCTTTTTTGAAGAGGCCTGGAAATTGGATATTTTCGGGGGGAATACATTTTTTTTTCCAGCTGAATGGCGAAACCACAACACATTCTCTCGTCTCCCATTTTCGCCGGCGGGTGATTTTAAGAGCATCGCACGCAGAATCATATGTATTCCGCACCTGTGCGACAGCGAGATTCAGGTGCGCGTGTCTCTGTCACTGATTGATTATTGAGCATCGGAAAATATTTAACTTGCCTTCGTAAAAAAAAAACTACCAGTTGCTCCGGGGTCCTGGGCACATTGATCATTGGCCCTGACCAGTGCATTAGCTGCCCTTATGCACGTCAACACTTAAAATTCAACCCCCATCGCTCTCTTGCTTCGTTTGGTGCGCTCTCACTCTTTCTCTCATTAGTACTTCGTAACCAGACAGTTTATTTGAAATTATGAAAGCATTACACTCTCTGATGTAGCAGTTTAAAAATCAATAGTTGAAACCCTAGCCGCCTCACTTAAGCCCTCTCCTATGGCAAAGGGGATGTCTCTTTCTCCCTCTCTCTTAAATGGTAATTTCATTTGCAGTCACTAAGACCTCACCGATAATTACCAATGCCCTGAGAGAGAAAGGCGAGTGAAAGGGAGAGGGGAGCGATGGGAGACAGCGGAGGGGAAGAGGAGAGATGGATTAAGAAAGGAGAGTGAATGCCAGTCATTAGAAAAGCTTTCCTCTCTCCCTCCTTTGATCAGAGTTAAGAACACATTGCCTTCGCTCTATCGCTCCCTGACACCAACCTCTGAAAAGAAAAGATGGAGAGTGCAGGAAGGGTGTGGGGGAGTGGTGGTGGTGGTGGTGGCGGTGGGGTGAGCGAGGTATAGGCAGACCAAAAAAAAAAAAGCTCCCTGAAGTCTTAAATAGCAGGCCTTAATTTTGACATTGAACCCTCTCTGTTCTTGGGTTACACCGGGGCCGTCCATTTTCAGAGAGCTCCACCATCCATTTTTTTCCCCCTTCTTCCCCCCACGTCTTCATCTCTCAAATGAACTAATCAGAAAAGAGGAATATGAAGTGTCCTGCAGGATCCATTTCTCTAGAAGCATATGGCAATGATTGATGGGGGACAACTTTGACTTTCCCAGGTCATCCTCCTCGCACACATCTGGGAGCATGCAATAATTCTCTTAATTTTAGACCCCGTCTCTTCCTCCTGCTCCTTCTTTTTTTCTATCCCCTGCTTTTTTTTCCCTTTTTTCAAAAGAACTTTGGTGAAAAAAAAAGGGCCCTCTCTCAGCCCGTCCCTCCTCTTTCTCTCTCACTCTCTCAAGGCTAACACAACCAGTCATTTTGGCTGAAATAAAGGTAGCGTAGTGGTTGCCAGATGTTTATAAGGACTGTTGGGGCAATCCCCTTGTTTTTTTATGGCTCCCATGATTTTTCTTTCTTGCTTAAAAAAGCCTTAAGAACCACTTATGTCATATAGCCACGGTAACTGGATTTACCATATGTGTAACATTAGTTGATATTTCATCATGACAAATACTGCAAAAGAGCCACAAGGAATATGAGTTACCTGTGTTTATTGCTTTTGAATGGATTTCGGTATGACGGCAGCTTATTTTACAAAAAGCAGCACATCCTGAGATTTATGCACATCCAGTTCAGGCCGGGGAGACGAAGAAGAGAAGTGATTGCTGTTTTGTTTCAGTTGTGTTCGGCCGTGCCATTAATTCACGGGCGAAATGAAGGAGAATGAAGCTGAAAAAAGTTCGAGCGAAAATGATGTGAATTGTTATTCCGGGCCATTTGAAATTCCAACACGCGTTTAACTTTTCAGCGTGTTGTGAGAGAAAGAGACGGAGAGAGAAAGAGAGAGAAAGAGAGAGAGAGAGAGAGAGAGACAACCATCTCAAACCTCCCCGACAGCAACTGGGCCTTGTTAGCTGTGCATTGAAATCATCTTTGACTCCGGGTTTACAATAACACAGAGGAACTTCGACCGCTAAATGCTTTCGGGAAACCCACCCGTCCTCCTTCTGCCATGTGATGATCCCACCTCTGAAATATTCAGCGCCATTAACATTCCGATGGGTATCATCCCCTTTCAGACACAATTCGCTCTGCTCTTCAGACCTGTGGGCCAAGGCAGGGAGAGGCCCGGAGCAGATGCTATCTGCTCTCATTCTTCACAAGATCTCTCCTCCACAGAATGCGCTGTTAGGAGTGTTAGACCGGCTGCAGAGGGAAACCTTGCACCGACTAGTCACAGGAGCTTAGAAAATAGTTCGAATGAATCAGTATAACAAGATAAAATACCAGGATCTGTGGATATTTCTTAAAATATTAAGCGGTGGAATATTTGAATTTCCTCCCATTACACCCGGGTCAAGGTGATTTCCATTTAATTTGACTGCGTGTACTTTTAATTGTGCTTTGACTGCAGCTTGTTAAAGCTTTGGTTTTGCTGATCAGATAGAGTTGTGTTATCTGCGAATGCTCCCCCATTAAAAACTTCCATCAGTGTTATTGGCCAATAAAGCTGAAATGTGGCTCATCTTAATTGCTAATGATGTGACGATGCGGGTAAATTGTTTTGCCAATCAGATCTGGTGCTCTCGCCTATCCTTGCAGCTTCTTTTATGTCTTGTGTGTGTATGTGTGTGTGTGTGTGTGTATGTGTGTGTGTGTGTGTGTGTGTTGCTACGCGTGTGCTGTCTCTAATCATGTGTGATCATGTGTGAGACAGAGCACTACACTTTGAGCACAATTAGCCAGGCATTTAGGCATCTTAATTGGTGACATTCGATCTCAGGCACTCGCTGATGAACCACTTAGCAGCAGACGTATGGATTAGCAGCCCCGGCGCAGCTCGCTCTTCTCTGATGTAACTAACAGGTCAGGAATTAGTGCTCTTAACACTGCCTTACAAATGAAGACAGCTGTATCGACTAGCACGGAAAACTACTTTCTCTTCCAGTTTGCTTAAGCGAGACCCCGGCCTCCTCCTCCTGGAACCTCGCTCCCGTCCTCTCCTCTTATCGTCTCACCTCGTGTGTTTTCCCCTCTTATCTGCTGCACAGAGCTTTTGTTTAAATTTGACTCTCTCTCTCTCTCTCTCTTACTCTCTCTCTCTCTCTCTCTCTCTTTCTTTCTCTGCCTCTCTCTTTTGGACAATTCCAACCCGCCTGGTTGGCAGTGGGCCACTCAGATTTGGCCGTGACAGTGTTTGGCGATTTTTTTTTTTTTTAATGTTGTTGTCATGGCGCTGAAGCTGTCTCAGTTGTCTGGGCAACATGTGCCGAGGCTCATGGGAGCCTCATAAATGTCATGTAACGGCGGAACCGCTCGGGAGAGCAGGAAGTCCTTGCCAAAAAGAAGATAGATAGAGCGCCACTGGTGTTGGGGATGCCATGTTGCATTAAATCATGTTTGCGCACGCTATTGCAGACACACACACAGTGTGCACTTGTACAGATGTGCACGCAGCCATGCATACAAATACGCTGACGCTCGCCAATGTTTATGCGTGTAAACAGGTAGCTGTGCATGCAGCGATCTCCGGCAACAAAACACAGATGTAGCGCACACACTCGTCCGCCTTCTCTCCCGCCCTCCCTGCCGTTTTTAAAAGACATTCCAGGAGCCGATTCGGCAGGCCCCACCCCGCCCTCCGTAGGTGTGTCACATTTGTACCACGCGTCCCCCTCCCCGGGTCACTGTCATGTGCCCGGACCTCCTGAGCACGGAGGCTGTAAACAGGAGAGACAGCGCTTGTCCGTTAGATTAGCGCACTCCCGACGTCACATGCCTTTGCCTGCACACGTCACCACTTGTCTGGAGGTGCCTGTCCGAGTTCATTAGAAAATGCCAAGATTTAAGGGACAGAGAAATTTTGGTCAGAAGGTAGAGGAAAAAAAAAACAAAACAACCTCCCGTGTAACGTGTTTTCACCGACTGCGAAGACACATTCGATCTGATGTGTTGTGCGAACGCCGGTATGAAAATAGGTTATGTTTTATTTTCTTTTTTTTTTATCAATAAAAATGCCCCTTTGAATTTTCCTCTCAGATCAGAAATAAATATTCCTGACCCCGGCATCATTATTATTCAACACAAAACACATATTCTAAGCAACAAAGCAACTGCAGGCCGAGGCGAGGGCCAGCCGGCATTTCAAACGCCCCTGAGATTCCAGATATTCTAATACCGTGGGACCTCCTCTCATATTTATTGTGGGAATCAGAATTTATGATGAGTAAATTGGGCTTCTTCATCTGTGTGCCGGGGGGGGTTGCAACATGCGGCCGAGATGGCTTGACTTATTGATTACAGGGAGCAGTATGCCCCATTTCAAAGGGAAGGAGAGCCCCCGCCACGCAACTTCTGAGAATTAATTTGCCCGGCATGGGCCTTCATGAGAAACACATGTCCGTACACACACACACACACACACTCACAGGAACGCAGGCATAGACACAAACAGGCACACAGAAAAACCAAACCCTGCAGGTAAAAGAATCACACTCTAAAAAAAAAGAAAAAAGAGAAAGCAGCTACACATGCATGCAGCCCCCCCTCAGCCCCCCACCCTGCACACATATATATATATATATACACACACACACACATACATGAGAGCAATTTTTGCAGCGCTCCAGGTGACAAGACAAGGCCGTTGTGTTGTAACCTGTGTAAGATTGTGATCGCACTCGCTGGCACGGGCATAAAAACACTCAGGCATCTCAACCATTCTCTTGCAAGAAGATAAAACCAAGAAAGTTTCTTCCACATTTATTTGCAGCTCAGATGTCTCGCTTCTGTCGTCCAAACGTGAAATGTTTGAAACCTGTGTTGTTTCCATCATCCAGGATTATAAATTTAGACCATTTATTATGGAAATGACAAACTTAAAAAAAAAAGAAAAAAAGAGAAAGAAATACGAACCCCAAGACTGGAAAGTATTTCAAAATCTTTTTTTTGGCCTTTCAGCCTTTCGCATAAAGTAACTTCCAGTGACACCGTAACTGTACTGGAAGCGAATATGACTCCGACATGGTCCCATCCAAAGCGTTTCACCAGATCGAGCCACAGCTGAACTATCACCGGTTCATCCCTGGCATTGTCCACTGGATCACCCGCTGCACTCAGACACCAGCTCCTATTTCACCAGCAGCACCCGCGCTAATTTATCATCATGGCCATGACAGACAACACATCTGTGTGTGAACGGATTGAGTGAGGAAAGAGGGACGGGAAGGAGGGACGGGAGGGAGGAGGAGGAGGAGGAGGAGGAGGAAATGTGGTAGCGGGGAGGATTGGGATCGCACAATTCGGCGAGGCTTTTTAAGGGTCATATTTTGTTTGAAGGGCCCCATCGTAGCCTCCGCTCGACCTCTCCCTCTATCCCTCCCGCCTCCCGCCTCGTAACACGCTGTCAGCCAAGCCCCCTCGGCAACCGGACAGCTCATTGTCTTGGGCTATCTTATATTACAGGCCATATAGTGCAGGTGCGGTATGGAAAAGCATTAAAGAGCTCAAAGAGGGAATCGAGAACGCGGACGTGCAGAGGTTTACGCCGCCACATAAAACCACCGCTCCGCGGCCAAAGCGAGAAGGCCGAGCCCGTGACGGCCCTCTTCTTGACATCCCTTCCTGGCTGAAACGCACTCTTCTCTCTCTCTCTCTTTCTCTCTCTCTCTCTCTCCTGAACATTTCATTTATTTGTGATGTAATATCGGCTGACTGACGCCACCGTGCCTTGGCCCGAGCGGACGCTCCGGTGATGGCTCTGATGGGCAGATGGGTGGAAAGGCGGACACTTGCGCTGCGGCGTCTTGCGTCCACGTGTTCATATTCGTACGGCATTTGTGTGCGGCTGTGCGTACAAGCGAGCACACATGTCGAGATGGCAGGTGCGCGCGTACACACGTCCTCATGTGTGTTCAAGCAAGCATATCTGTTTACTTTTGCTCTCCGAAACCCACTCACATTTGAATGCAGGAGACAGGACACATCTTCCTGCTCTGTGAGCCGCTAGACAGCTCAGTCAGAATATTTTAGAGCACGTACCCGCACACACACGCACACACACACACACAGAAATACGCGCACACATACGCCTCCCTGGGGTCCCCCATATGCGGCACCCGGGGAGTGCAAAATGGAACTTTTTAAAAGCCAAAAAACACTTCTGCCGAACAAACTAGTGTGCTTAATAATACCACACCCGTGTTTCTCTTCTCCTCTCTCACGACAGGCCGTCATTATCTACAAGGGGTGGGTGTTTTCGTCTGCTTTTTAGGGAAAGGTCGTGGTTGTTGTTTTGGTGTCTGAAAGCCTTGCTACATGACGGATGGCAAATAGACTATAAACAATTTGGCATCTATGAAGCAACAAATACATTTTGGTATGGAAATGACAAACGGAAGGAGTTGGCGGCACTGGCGCGAAGATGCCGCGACTTCCACTGGCCTGAATCGCTTATTTGGCAGCGCGGCGCAATATTTCCACGTGTGTTACTTGCGGAAATCATGAAAGTCTATGTGGATGAGCTTGTTTTTTAATATATATATATATCATATGAGAGCAGCAGCAAGAGTCTTTTTTATTCGGTTGAGGTAAATGAACTTATGTACACACAGACTCACAAAAACAAACGCGGCCAGACTCCAGGCACACAACCCGTATGTATACAGACAAACACACACATGCACCTCCTGCTCTTATGAAGATAAATATGGCAAGGGGTAGATTTTCACCCACACCCACTGAATGGGACACACGCATTCATCTTTGCTGTATTTGGTGTTTTGGGGTGTGTGTGTGTGTGTGTGTGTGTGTGTGTTTGTGAGAGAGAGAGAGAGATGGGGGGGGTCGCATATTGGGGATACAGCAGCCAGGGTGTGTGCACCTCACTGCCTCTTCAATGTATGGAAATGTATGTGCATTTTTAAAGTAGGGGGGCTAAATTTATTTCTCTTCCCCCCGTGTACCCTTCGCCCCTACTCTCTCTCTCTCCCCCTCTCTCCCTCTCTCCACACCTCATTCCCGCAGCTGATAGACCTATGGATGCATGATAGATGGAGAGAGAGAAGGGGGGGGTGATGGAGGGGGTCTCTGCATGGTTGCATACATGCATGCATGGATGTATATACACCCCGCATCCTCTGTCCTCTCAAACATATGCTATAAAGTCACACACACACACACACACACACACGCATATGCACACCTCTGAATGCAGGATTCATGCGCATACCAAACGTAATCCATAGTTTTACATAATGGGGAGGAGGAAAGAGTGGAGGCGAGCCGGCTCCTGTAGCCGGGTGATAAAGATAATATGAATCATCTGACTCTTTCTCTTTCTCTGTGTATGTATACACATTCACCTGGGGAGATGCTGATATGCTATAGGGGAATATAATGAGATATGGAGAAGGTCCCCCCTGATCGTCAAGAACACATGTGGGTCATATGCGTGCTTTGTGCAATTTTCACAATGTATAAGGATTATGGTTCACGGTATGCAGAGATTTAAGGAAATTGCTCCAAGTGCAAGTCACAGATGCGTGTGTATGAGAGGGCTGGAAAAGCTATTGCACCATTTGCACGTATCGCACAAAAGCAATTGCATTGGGAATGCACAATTGAGAGCACTGTTTTGATATGCAATTGATGGATTTTCTGCACGTTTGTATAATAGTATGTGTATACTGGGAGAGAGGGGAGTTTGTTTGTCGCTGGAATTAATTAAGCAAAAAGTATGCAACACACTCTACATACAAACAAAAAGAGGAGTCACTGTTAATTATTCAGAGAAAGTTAATTTTTCCTGAATATAATTAAAGGCATTTAACCATCAGGGACAGAGTGAGATCAAAGATGTATATTTGATGTCATGCAGATAGAATTTTTAAATTAGCAAACCCTCTTAACTTTATAATTATCTTTGGTGTGAGAACTGAGGCAGGAAGTTCTTTTGTGTTAATTCTGGGGCTGAAATAGTCTCCTAAGAATTCGATGGAAATTAATTAGAAATAATTGCAGATAGACATGCAGATTGCATTTACAATGCAAATAAATCTTAGCAGAGCAGAACTAAAGTTTCTTTTTCCCCCCGTATTATTCTGTAATAACAGAAAAATAGAAGAGGGCTATTTTTGTTCAAATATGTGGACACATTTTAAAGTTCCCAGGATTTAAACATGCAAGGTTTCTTAAGTGAGGGTCTGCCTAAATTAAAACAATTTAGTCCTTCTTTCTAATTCCAGGATACAATGTGACAATTTCCCCTTTCTTATTTCTCGGGGAGTATTTTCTGTGTGTGTGTGTGTGTGTGTCACAACTGCTCTGCCCCCTTCTCACCCCATGTTTCTGCTAAAGCTGACACACACAGTAATGTCCAGATATATCAAGAAAGAGAAATGGAAAGAGGGAGTGAGATTGTGTGTGCGCATGTGTGTGTGTGTGTGCATCAGAGAGAAGGAGAGAGAGAGAGAGAGAGAGAGAGAGAGAGAGAGAGAGAGAGAGAGAGGGAGAGAGAGAGGTAGAATTCTATATCCACGTATCAGTGGCCCCTCAGAAAAATAGAATTGTCTCCTCCATATTAGGAATCAAAGCTAAGCCCGGTGTTATTGTGTCCACCATTTTGACTGCAGCCCACAGACCTTGAGGAAGCAGGTGCACCGGGATGAGTGCGTAGGTGTCACTCCATTTTATCTATTCATTTTCCTTCTTCCACACATCAGAATGCACGTCTCTGTAAATTTCTCTGAGCCCGAGTCGCCAAATGTCCACCTGTGTGTGTGTGTTTGTCTGAGGTTCACACACACACAACATGTCTGTGTGTGTGTGTGTGTGTGTGTGTGTGTGTGTGTGTGTGTGTGTGTGTGTGTGTGTGTGTTTGGCTGCTGGTGTGCAAGCATGTAGGCCTGCAGGTGTCTGCGCTGTGTGCATTTATAGTCCCGGGGAAGTGTTGACCTCAGCCGGCGGCCCCAGCACAACCACACCGTGTGTTTTCTAGAGGACCCTTGAACTTGACCGTGGAGGGAGAGGCGTGACGGGGCTGCAGCCGGGGCTTAAAACAAACCACTCTGATGGACAACAAAGACCAGACCAGAGTGGGTTGGGGGATGGGGTTATGGGTGGGGGGGGGGGGGGGGGGGGGGGGGGGGGGGGGGGTTGTTGGCTTGGTTTGGAGGGGGGAGTGGGGGGGTGGGGGGGTGGATGCATAAAGGTTGAGATTCAAGGGAAAAGGTCCCCAGGGTGCATCTGTGCTTGTGTTGGCGTGTCCATATGTACTTTATCTCGTCTTAGAGGTCTGTTTTCTCATTCACTCCTCCATTGGCTCCTTTTTGGTGACTGTTTGATTTCTAACTTCATTATGCAGATCAAAAGAAAATTGAAAATGTAAAGTTCATAAAATTTCTTTGTATCTTGTTTTTACAAATCTTTTTTCTTTAAACAGCTTAAACAGCAGGGTGTGGCTGTAATGCTGCTTCACCTCTGCACCATATGAAAAGGTGTGACATTAGTGATTATTTTATATTATTTTTGCTCACTTATTCTTAAGTTTCTGCATCATTATTTAGATTTTTTTTCTCAATCATGCAGGAAACAAAGCCAAATGTAATCCGTGACTGTGTTTTTCATTTAAAAATGGATATTCCCTAGTTTTATAAACTTCTTAAATATGGATCAAACAAAAACTAAACCAAACAATTACCACTTCCAAAAATGTGTGAGCACAGTGTGAAAGACAGTATATTACCACTGAAGCAAAAAATGTGACTGTGTCTGTGTGTGTGTGTGAGAGAGAGAGAGAGGAAGAGAGAGGCCAGTAGTCCAAATAGATGTGGAAAAGATGAGTTTAAATCAGAAACTGCAGAGGAAGATGAAAGGAGTCAGACAAATGGGATGGAAGAAGATGGAGAGGAGGAAGAAAGTTTGGAAGGAGGTAGAGCTTGGATACAGGGAAAAAGAAAATGAGGTGGGGATTATGGAGGAAGAGGAGTAGGAGGGTTCGTGGCGTAGGGAGGAGGGGAAGGAGAGGAAGAGCAGCGGCTGGGGTTGGAGAACAGGTGGGGGTGGGAGGGGGTTGAAAGAGGTCAGGGAGCATAGCGTCTTCCACAAGGAAAATGAAGGTGTATGTGTGTGTATGTGTGTGGATTGCGAGTGTGTGTGTCTTCCTAATTGTGAGTGGAAGGTGAGGGGTGAGGTCTAGGCACGCTCCTCGCCAAAACAGCAGAGATGGACAGTCGGAGGCAGCACTGTACTCTGTGTGTGTGTGTGTGTGTGTGTGTGTGTGTGTGTGTGTGTGTGTGTGTGTGTGTGTGTGTTTGAAAGAGAGCATGCGTATGCATGTGTGCGTGTGCACTGGGTGTGTGCGTGCGTGCGCCTACGAGTGTGTGTTTTAATAGCCACAGTCGGAGAGCCTCTGTCAGACGGTCAGCTAATTGGCCATCTTACAAGTACAGAGGAGGCTGCTCGCAAATTGGCAAAAAGGGCAACCGCCTTCAATCTGATACCAAACTCCTTTCTGTCACGATGCTGTCCATTAGACAACAGCTTAAGTCAGGGAAATGGAACAAAAATAAAGAAAAACAGAATACAAAACAGGGGGAAAATAGTGGCGTAATTGTGCTTTGGAGACTCGTGTTGTTGCGCTTGACCCGTGCGTAGCGAGACAACGGGGATCATGCCAGATTTAGCGTAAATAAAAATTTGGGGGGCGAGATGTTTGCAACTCATTTCGCCTGGTGTGTGTCTGTATTTGTGTGTGTGTGTGCGTGTGTGTGCATGTGAGTTTCCCTGTTGCAGAAGCCTCATGTATTTTAATCCATGTAAAGTCCCAACTGGGTTCCAATTAGGAACAGGTTTCCTAACGCCCTGAGGGGAAACTGATAATTATGCTGTCGACTGTGGTTGTGACTTAGAGTGTTTGTGTACTTGTGTGTAGGTGTGAGTGTGTCTGCGTGCCTGTGTGTGTGCGTTTGTGTGTGTGGTGTTTTCAGGGGGACTAACGCAGTGCATGGTTTTCTTTTTTATCTTTCTGTAATGTTTACAGTGCTGACGTTGTTAGCTGTATCAAATGATTCCTCATAATTAGACACGATACAAAGATTCAAATCCTCTTATCTCTGTTGTTTATCATGAGCGCTGAGGCCGACACACACACACACACACACAGACACACATGTATATTCAGCACGCACACATGTTGTGTACAGAAACTGAGCTCACAGGCACAACCAGTCTGACTGCAGTTTTTCCTGAACATTTTGGGCCCTTGTCTGATAAACATATTTGAGTTTGTGTGTGTTTTCATGTCTTTTGGTGGGACATTACTGTAGGAGATAGCCTGTTCTCTCTTATCATTATGATGTTTACGCCGCTCGTGTTGCAAGCTGTCCCATGTGATTCTCCCTAATTGGGCCTGATGCGCAGATTCAAATCCTCTTATCACTGCTTACACACCGCTTTAGGTACAAAATCTGAGCGTGGATGAACACCAGCTAAATGCATTTAGTGTCAAAATATAGACACAGAGTGTCCCATATGCTGGTTTTGTCTATTAACACATGGACAATGGATTTTGCAGGTGTGTGTGTGTGTGTTTTTGTCAGCGTGACAGGTAACCTGTACTGCTCTTAAACTCCCTGCCCGCTGTCCGACCTTGAAAAGAGAGAGTGACGCTGATGTAGTGGACAGAGCACCTCTCACATCTACACCTAAATGTTGAAAAATGTCCCCCCTCACACAAAATGGATGACCCAACTGTAGGAGCCGTCGGTATAAATACATTGTTTTGCAAGGCTGAGCTGAAAAGAAAAGCCAAGAAACTGTTGAGTTTTTTTCCCCCCCTCTCTCTCTCTCTCTCTCTCTGTCTCTCTGTATGGTTTTCTGCAATTTGAACAGCTTGCCATAAGTGGCAAAAAGCAGCCCTGTGTTTATTTTCAGCGCTGCAGTGTTTTCGGGATTGCTCGGGCCCTGCTCACTGTGTATTCATGAACTCTTATTGTGGTTGCCACTATTTCCATATCATGTCGGAGCAAAAAAAAAAAAAAACGCCTCACGGAGGGGAATTGAATACCAGATATTTACAGCATTTTTTCATTTTTTACTTTTCTAATCCGCGCTTGATGGACACGCCGGGGGTACGCGCGTGCACATCGCAGTAAACTGTTGTAGACTTATTCAGATCTGACGGTATTCTGGGAGGGGGCATGGTGGAAGGGAAAAAAAAACTCCAATTTACAAATCTGAGATAATTTTCACACTCCTCTCTGAAGATTTTTACATAGAAATGAAGGGTTGAGGGGCACACAAGGAATCTTTTGAGACTGAAAAACAGCATAATTGTTTTGCTATCCAATCGGGTGTTATACTACACATAATATATGGTTATTTCATACAGCCTCCAGACTGCCAAGATGTTTTCAATTTGGCACAGCCCTGCGATCATGATATCACAGAGAGAGAGAGAGAGAAGGGGAGAGAGAGAGAGAGAGAGAGAGAGAGAGAGAGAGAGCTTCCAGTCTGGGACGGCCAGAGCAGCGAGAGGGCGATCATTTCGCCAAACTCAAAGCCCCCCCCCCCCTCCACCTCTCTCTCTCTCTCTCTCTCTCTCTCTCTCTCTCTCTCTCTGGGACGAATAATTCCACAGTTGCTGAGGCACTGAAAAAGCAATCTGCGGAATACCCCAGGGTCATGTCTGTGGCCGGATGATTTGTGTGAAATGTCATACATTAAATATAAGTTTAACATTCAGCCCGGTGCACTGTAAAACTGCCCTGTCGTTGCCACAGTCCGCCATTTCCCTCTGTGCAGGGAGGGTTCGGGTTCAGGAAAGCGGTCACAAAGGAGTTGGACACACAAATACGCGTGCAGGCAGACGCAGACGCACACACACACTGACACACACGCTCTCGCACACATACACACCACCCCCTGTGTCTGCCCAATCTTAGCGGGAGTAGGAGGGAGAAAGGGGGTGCGGACGACGGGGAGTTGTGAGGCCATTCGATCCACAGCTGCATTTCATTTACGAATGCGAGAGCACTAACTTTTTTTTTTCTTGAAAAATATATCTATATAATTTTTTTTTTCTTCCAATTTCATCTTGTATTTTTCCCAGGGAGCCTTTGGGCCAGACAGACGTTGAAGAAGAAAAAAAAAATCTAAGGGCGGTGGGGGTGGTGGTGGAGGGGGGGTAGAGGCAGACAGACAGATGGACGGAGAGACGGACGGTTTGTCTAGAGGCAGGTGTTGAATTCGCGTCCAGGCCCGAGATGAGAAAAGTAAGAGAGGAGGTGAGGAAAGAAAAAAGGGGTTGTAACTAATTCATAAAGTTTCGAGAAAATAGCAGCCACTGAGAAGAGGGGAGAGAGAGAGAAGTGAGGGAAAAAGGTGTCTCCAGGGACTTCAGTGAAGCAGTCATCCCAGAGAGAGAGAGAGAGAGAGAGAGAGGATTCTGTCCATCCTCGCAGATGAGAAAGAAATGACAGAGAGGGTACAAAGGATGTCATCCAGCAGATGGACAATTGATGAGTTTTCTCCCTTTTCTCTTTGTCTTTCGGCATTTTTTTCCTCCTCGTGGCTTGTTTGTTTGTGCTCGGCCGGTGCCTCTGGAAAGTTTCTGTCTGAATCACTACAATAAGATCATGTGTTTGATATGTAAAAGGGGAAACGTTGAGGATACTTCAGAAATGTGAAATGCATTGAAGATGGCCAACTTTGGCAGTGATCAAAGGGCAAACGCTGGATGTTGGGAGCACAGAAAGTATGAAACTCTATCTCTGGCCTGATTAGGCTGTGCCAGACCCATTGGATATTGTTCATGAATGTAATTATGTACCTCTGTGCTTTTTCAAAATATTCTTATCTACTTGGCGCAGTTCAATTTAGTTTTTCGCCTGGTGGTGTTTGACAACATTTGCATCTAAAAAATCCATGCAGCCCTTCTACAAATTCTGCTTATTATTGCCATGAAAGAGCTTACCACAAGATTTATCAATTTCACCTTGAAGGTGTTGTACTCGCCACTGCATTTGTAAGCAAGTCGGAACTCTTTGAAGACAAACACGGTATCGTACAATCTGCGGCCCCCCCTCCCTACCCTTTTCCTCCCTTTCCATTCCCCACTTCAAAGCAGAAAGGCTCAGATGAAGGTTTGGAAAGAAATGGAAAACAAATTGTTCATTTGTATCTGGGAGGAGACCAGACACTTGAGCAAATTCTCTCTGCATTTTGTCTTTACACGTGCCGCAGCACAGGTATCCTACGGTGGGCTGCTGTGGAGGAGCAGGG
This sequence comes from Karalla daura, assembly GCA_029224185.1. NCBI lineage: Eukaryota > Metazoa > Chordata > Actinopteri > Chaetodontiformes > Leiognathidae > Karalla > Karalla daura. The sequence goes on from CM055208.1 coordinate 15,199,270, forward strand.
GAGAGGCGAGGTCCCGGCAATTGCTGCTTTTTTGTTTTTTTTCTTTTAGAGTCTCAGACTGGCAATCAAATGTGTAAATGAGAGCGGAGCTGCTCGATGATCACCTCCAGGATGAATCTGCAGAGATATTAAACACATACAACTGTATTCTGGCGCTGCACTGCGGGGGAAAAGCTGCACTGATGTGTTATTTACACTGCAGTAGGTAGTAGAGAGCACAACATAAAAAAAGAAGACTTACCTCAATGCCTGCTTTTTACAGTGCTTCCTATGTGTTAAAGCCGAGATAATCCGATTGTCCTTGTGCAGATTTATTTCATCAGTAAATGCCCAACAGAAGTAAACCAGGCAATCATTTCATGCCGTAATTGTTTGTCTATTTTTAGTGCTAATGTGAAGCTAATTAAACAAATTATTCAAAAAATATATATTGATCACCTTCACCTCAAGGCTCACACAGCGAAGTGAATCAGTGTCTAAAAACGGAGAAAAAGCTGCGGGTGGAGGCCTTTTGGCTATAAATGCAACAAAAGTATATAGACCTTTAAATCTCAGACCCGTGGTCACAATAGTGTGTTGCAGTAATAAAAACATGTTGCTTTGATCACGAGAAATGAAATTAAGCACCCGCACCACTGTGCTTCACTCTCAAAGGTGATGCTAAGTCCAAATTCGGCAATCTTAAAGATAAAGAAGGAACTGCTGCACGGTTTCAGTCAGCCTCTGCACCAATTTATCGCGTCAGTGTGTGATTGATGAGATGAAGGAGCATGTGGTCCAACAAAATTGCAACTGCCACTTCTCAGTATCACCAGCCTCAGTTCAGGCACCGGTGCGGGGCGTCTGGGGAGCTCGAACCTTTGCCTTTGGTGCAAACTGGGATGGAATACCTGAGTCAGTGCTGCACTGCAAGGCTGAGGCAGAGCCTGCGTGACAGTATCTATACACAGTGCATCCCAGGCTACATGGTATATGGCCGGGGATGAGGCTCTCCATGCCATAAGGGTATATCACAGTAATTCATATATGTGTTGAGCTTCAGACCTGTGATAAGGAGAAATGGGTTGATGGGAGAAGGCCAGACTGTGGCTCCTTGGCCATTATCCACAGGCAGGCAAATCAAGCCAGCAAATCAGGAACAATGGAGCCCTCAAAGAGCAGAGTGGGGATCAAAGCAGCGCTAACTGGCCATTGCAATCCAATTGAAATGTTCACTTTGCATCTCTCCAAAGGTAATGGATGTGGAGAGTGGGAGGTGAAAAGAAAGGGCTGCCCGCTCGCATTTGACGTAAAATTATGGAAGGTAAAAAGAGAAAAAAGGAGAAAAAAATGCTTGTGACAGGCTTGGCCTTCTCAAGTCATCTACTGTAGAAGCTTCATAATGTCCCTTGGTTATTTTGACTTTGAATTTGCGGGGAGCAATTTTTTCACTCTTTTTTTTCCCCTTCCTTTGAACCTTCCAATGGTAACATTATGATGATATATGAGATGCTATACTATGGCCCTTGTGCATGTGGAGTAGGACTAAGGCAGGCTATTTCTTAAAGTGTCCTCTCTCTCTCTCCTTTTCTCTCTCTCTCTCTCTTTCTGTCTTTCTCATCTGTCCTCTCTCGCTCCCACTCTTTGTCTCCCCCATCACACCTCCTCCCTCCGTCTCTCCATCTCGCCATTTGAATGTGTTGATCACCTGGGGAGATGCTGCATTAATGCTGACGCTCAGTAAAAAGCAGAATCTTCTCTTTATTTATCTGCACTAAAATTCCTCCCAATCTTTCCAGCACATTTCACTCAATCACGCAACTCAGGCCATTCCATTAGCCACACAGGGGCGTTTTACCTCATTGAGCACAACACGCCCCGCACTTCTATGAATATAGATTCCCCTAAATTATGTATAATGGGAGTGCTCAGATTTTAGCATTTTTACTAAGAGGGTTTGAGGGTGTGCGAGTTGTTTCTGCTGCTTTTTTGAGTGCATCTTGAAATCAACAGCGCACGCAAAGAGCCCCAGACTGGTGGATTCACTCCCTTTGAAATGGAGTGACGCAGAGGTGTGTGTCTGAAGTGATCGTCTGGACTTATCGATAGGTCAAAGCGCATATCGTGGCTGAAAGGTTAAGCGTAAATGTCCCACATATAGATAATTACCCACAACTGGGACCCATCTGAATGACCCAAACAATGGTGGCGTCATTACATCTCGTCCGCTTGTACTTTTGTCTGCCAGCAGCCCGGGTCGTACGCACCTCGTAAGCAGCGGCAAAATCTCTGTCCGAATTTGACCTCAAACGCTTTCTCATCCGAGCGTAAGCCGTGTGACTAATTGGATGGTAAGTAATTTTAATTCGCACGTCGGCGGTTGGTGTCCGTGTAGCTCAGCGGGAGGGAGGGACACAGCCGAGCAATATCAACAAACAGGCCAGCAATTCTATAATCAGAGCAAAATCAACATCCTCATTACTGACTCCAAGCGCCTGCCGACATCAAAACGGGCTTCAAAACTCTTCCCCTTGTTTTCGGGGAGTGATTATGTTTAGTGTCAGGCCAGACATATCAACTTTTTTTCTTTTTTTTTTTCTTAACACAGAGACACGCTCAGTAGAATACTAACAACCTATCGGGGGGATAAAGTTGGAGATATTTTAATGTGTTTCATATTCTGGCCAGGGCTCTGTAATAATGTGGCAACAGCTCACCAAAGTTGAAACCTGTTTTTTTTTTCTCTCTCACCAAGTCCAAAAAACGCGCCAATTAAAATGTGCAGTAATTGTTTCATAGCATGGGATGCGAATGCGTAAACACGTATTATACAGGGCTAAGAAAGAAAAAAAAAAAAAAGAACAAGTCTGACATGTTTGCCTTCCACGCTCATGAGCGTGGCTGCGCAATTTATCACTGTGTTCAAAATGTTTCTCCAAACATGCCTGCGCTCTTTTTCATCAGCCCGCTCTTTGTTGCGTCTCATCCAGAATGAGCGATGGGGGCTTTGGACACGGCCACAGAAAGAATCCCATCCTAGCCGTAACTGCATTGGACAAGGCAAACGTTTACAGTAGTTGCAGAAATCAACACGCAGTTTCCATGTGAATAACAATAACTTCAGGCCCGTTCTGCCATCCAAAATAGATTCAGGAACATCACAGCGGCAACCGCTTTCCCCATTGTCCAGTTTCACTGGCAGCGACGGCTGTTTAGTTTATCACTTTTGACAAACCGCGGTTCCAGCGCTCAGCACCGGCAGCAATTAGGTCGTGTTCTCCGTGACCTCTCGCCGTCTGAGCCGCGCCGTGTCTGGGACCCGGTATCTGGGCGCCGCAGCAGGACGTCTTTAGCGACGACGACAGCTGCTTTCCTTGTTGCCCATTCGCCGTGCCGCTTTGGCCCCATCATGCCGGACAATGGACAAGCGCGTAAACATGTTGTTTACGGGGGTTATAAACGTGCACCGGAACTCCATTCCCGGCCCGAGATAATAAATAAGACGCGTCTGGGCTGGGCTGTGCGGTCCGTATGACCTCATGAACCACGCCGCCAGGTGCATTGATTAGCCCCGGCCCGACCTATCGGAGGCGGATCAGAGCCGGGCCTCATGCGGCTTGGCCCGGAATGCGCTGCGCTCACTCAGCTGTCCTGTGTGATCACGGCCCCGTACGCGCTCCATAATGTATTCTGTAATATCACATGACTGTGCATTTTATTTGCCCGCGGCTACGCTCGACAGCGAGCGGCCGAAAGAAAAAAAAAGAGAGGAGAAGCAAAAGGCCAATAGGTTGAAGGCTCCCAGGCCCTTCTGCATGTTTCATGAACTTCGCACCCCACCCCCCGACACCTATCGGAACCGCAAACTGGAGATTCAAGCACGTGTTGGAAATGAAACCTTTTCTTTTCAAAGTTTTTTCTTTTACTTTCCTTTTTTTTTCCGTCCCCGAGCCTCAGTCTCGGACCCCCCCCCCCCCCGACGTCGGCTGTCCCTGTCGTTACAGCGTAATGGAGGTGTCACCCGCGAGGAGGGGCTGCTGTGGGTCACCGTGCCCTTCAGCACATGACACGCGCGTCGCCAACGTGATGGGAACATGCAGAAAGCGCACCAACGCTATGGCAACTGAATCTGTCTGCGTGCGTGTCTCTGTGTGCGTGTGTGTGTGTGTGTGCCCAAAGCATGTGTGCGTGTGCATCGATCCGCCGTGTTTTCTAAACTGTATTATTGACCTAAACATTGTTGCTAACATCTAATCTGTTCCAGCTGAGATGTAATTTTATGAGGAATTTGGAGACACTTGTTAGTCTTACTTAAGAAATTGTCGGCCGATTGGGAATGTATTGCCGCGATACAGATGGATCGCTTTCATAAAACCTGATGTTGCGCTGAGGGAGCCAAATATAGTAAGCGTTCCAGTAACTGCATGATGCCTCGGCACACACATACTGTATGCACACCCACACCCACAACAACCCACCCACCCACACACACACACACACACACACACACGCACACATAAACATACGACAAACGCTTTCACATATACAGACGCACGCACTAACACTTGTTATCGATCTACAGCTTAGCTCATGCCAGCAGGTAGTCCAACTCACCGGTTATTCTGAGGAATTGCTCTCGGTAGCTCTGTCCACGCACACACACAGACACACACACACTCAAACACACACACACACACACACACACAAGCACTACATGATTGTTTCCAGTGGTTAAATCTACACAATTTGTGTACAACCAACTCTTAAGACACCATCACCTCCTCTTCACAGATCAAGGGCTTAGTTTGTCGATACCCCACACACACACACACACACATACACTCACACGCACACTTTCTCGCACACACACTTGCAGCCCTATAACCGAACCGTGTTTAATACCGTGAGAGTATAAAGTTGAATACTGTTGCATAGTTAGAACAAAATCCTTTATCCTGTCTTCTCAACCCTCCCCGTCCACCCCTAAATGTTGCTTTTCCTCCTTCTCTGTCATAGTCATGCTTTTTGAACTCTCTTTACAGCCGATAACACAGTTTGGAGTGTGAAGGATAAGGGATTAGAGCATTGTGTGTGTGTGAGTATGTATGAATGACTGGGGCGTGCTGGCGTGCATGTGCATGTCATGTTTGTTGTGATCCCGAACGGCCGGGGCCGGCGCTCCACCACCGTGTCCTGCTTCTCTCTTTTTTTTTTCCCTTCTTCTTCTTTTTTTCCAATCTAATTTGAAAACAAGTAAGAGGAACACAAAGTTCAGTTTGTAAAAGCGACGCTCGCTACAATGGAATGTTTCTCATTAAAGTCAATCAGCCAGTAGACAACAAAAGAACCTTTCATTGAAGAATATGAAGTGAAAATAAAAAACAGGGCACTGCTTTAGCTGGCACCGCTCCCCTTGTAATATGTTATGTGTGCAGCCTCCTCCTCCTCCTCCTCCTCCTCTCCCAAAATCGGCCTCTCTTGTTTGAAACGGATCGAATTAAGATGTTCAAGGATTTTCTTTTTTTTTTCTTTTTTTTGCTCCTTCCCGCTCTTCGGAAAGGTCATAAGTCTAATGTAATTATAGCACATAACTGCGGTAAGGGAACACATGCCAGGAGATGATATGAACATACAAGCTGTAAACTGCAACTTTCTCTTCGCTAAGCACAATGTTGCTTTTTTATGACTGAATCAATATCTTTAACTAAGGCTTGTAAAGCAGCCCAGTTAGAGACTTTATTTAGGCTTACCTCTGTCTGACCTCCACAAACTCCGCCTTGACTTTGCCTGCATGAGAACAGCAGGAAACCTTGCATAAGAACCAGGAGGCATTACGTACTGTACGTGTAATTATCCCTATGTGGTGGAATTCTAAATGGACATTTATTAAATCTATCATGATGTATAAACTGTTCCTTGATATGATTAGGCACCAGACAAGTCTAAATGGGTTCTCTTTTCCACTTTCACATATTAAAACTATTCAAACTGTGTGTGATGTGTCACTTAGAATATTAAAAGCAAGTCAGGCATTTAAGATTTACTGAATGCGAAATGGAAAATAATCTAAAACTGATTAAAATTAATTCCGCCCGCAACGTTGTTGCTCAAAAATAATCTGTTGGTTTGTTAGGCTGTTTTTGTGTGGAAACATTCTCATGTGAACGGACAAGTTGGGCGAACTGAGAGGGAAAAACTTAGGACGCACAAAGAGCACTGAAAGAATAAATACATGGAGAAAATAACGAGGTGGAAGGAGAGCGAGAGCCCGGAGTAGGTTGTGAGACAAGGGTCTCACCCTACAGAAATGATTTTCAAACACAGTTTATGCATTTCACATGGCCTGAACCGGAGCCAACTCCTCTTCTCTCTGCCTCTGTGAGGGAGCTCAGTGGTGGAGTCACCGGAGAGAGCTCACCTGCACATGTTCACGATCAGCAGCGCGGACATGTTACACGTCTATACCGTGGACCACATCGACGCGAGCTTATTTTAGTCTCGAGATAATGCAGTGGGCTTGTGTGGGGCTGGGCGATAGACGGAGAAAAGAAGAAAACCAAACTGTAACGCAGAGATCCTTTTACCGGCGGGATCGTGTAACGGGTTTTTCATAATTCACTTAACTAAAGGGCGAAATAATCTAGCATGATGAGCGCTCATAATGCATAGCGATGGGAGGTGTTACGTTTCTCTCATCACGCAGCCACTTTCAGGGCATCATTTCAATGCAGGCGTCGACTCTGCTGTGCAATTAGCCCGCCGGGTTATCGAGGCTTCCAAAATCACGCCTCCTGTCTGTGAGTGAGCTGCGTCTTCACGTGGCCCACGCCCCGCAGGTCTCAGTGGTCCATCAACAGTCTGACGCTCCGCACGCACACACACACACACACACACACACACACACAGAGACTAGCTCGATGGTGTCAGCCACTGACAGAAAACCTCCTGGAAAATCCTGCCACATATCTGCAAGAAAAGTTAACTGCCACACTTTGCTCCTCTTTCCCTTTCCCTCATCCTATCCCTCACTCTGTCACAGCTTTCCCTCCGCACTTCTATCGCCATCCGTCACCCCGTCGAGCTGACAAACAGAGTGTCGCTTTGTGTAGCCCTCTCCTCCACGAATCCAACAATTTTTACTTTGCTTAAAAATCAGGTAACACCTTTTCATCACAACACGTGCATTCATTTTGTATAACCCTACTTTACCCCCCCCCCCCCGACACACACGTACACACGCCTCACACTTGGCTTTAAAGCCACCTGTCTCTGTAATTTCTAGTCTTGAGATCCGCATTTGCTCTTTTCTGCCCAGTGTTGTCGGCCGCAATTCCTCTTTTTTTTTCCACAAAAATAACGAAGAAGGAAAAGAAAGCCAAAGCTTATAATGATCATAATAATCAGCGCATTGACTAACCAACAAAGAAACAGGTGTGTGTGTGTCTGCAAGTGTGTGTGTGTGTAGGAGGATGGAGGTGGTGGAGTGAGCATGCTCTCTCTAGGCTGTTTGCTCGACTGGTAATCAGCCAAACACGCTACAAGTCTCCTGCTATGATTTGCCCCCCGGTGTGCCTCCAGTCTGAACGCCTGTGAGTAACTCAGTGTTTCTCTATGCCGACGTGTGCATGTATTTATGTGCTCCATGTACAGTATATATGTCTGCTCCTGTCAGTGTGTGTGTGTGTGTGTGTGCACATGGGACTGTGTCTGAGAGTACTGTATGTCCATATGTGTTTGTGCGTCTCAGGATTTATATTTGCTTCCTGTGCCTTCCTCCTGCTGAGGGGGTATACCCGGACTGAGCTTTACAGCTTGTGTGTGAGTGTGTGTGTGTGTGTGTGTGTGTGTGTGTGTGTGTGTGTGTGTGTGTGTGTGTGTGTGTGTGTGTGTGTGTGTGTGTGTGTGTGCAGTCTCACAGGCTCACAGATGTGTGTATTCGGGATGGGAATACAACTCCTAGGACATTTAATCTAGGGAGAATTTCACGCTAGTTACTGCTTGTCATCAAACGTTTCTAGCGTAAAATACTGCAGCGATCTTTTATTGGCGGATGTTCGGGACGAATTCACTGTCAGACCCCTGACTGCCCCACTGCCCTCCAGATAGACTATGTGTGTGTGTGTGTGTGTGTGTAGAGACAGAGAGAGAGAGAGAGAGAGAGAGAGAGGGAGGGAGAGGTAAGAAGACACTAAACACAAAGTTTGCTTTGCTGTCTCCGTTTGGATTGTTTTCACTTGAGACAAATATATCCGAATCTCGAGTGATTGTGCCTGCATGCAAGGGTTTTAAGTGTAAGTTCAAACTTTCTAATGGAGAAACACAGAGACATTTAAGCCTCTTTTCTGCACACACACACACTCACACACACACTCACACACACACTCGCACACGCACACATATCTGATCCCAAGCTTAGGAGAAGACCGATTCAGTATATCTTCAGTCGTATGTGTTCACTTAGCAAGGCACAGCTGCTAGCACCATTACTATGATTTCCTGTCTATCTACCCCCTCAGACACACACACACACACGCGCGCACACACACACACACACACACACACACACACATCTAAGGGTTCTATCCAAATGGGTTTTAACAGGACACATATTTTACACCCGCTTGAGTCGCTCTGATGTTCAGGTGCTTCACTGTAAAATGTGACCCAGGTTGTCTTCTAATGCATATCGCAGCCTGAAAAAAAATGACGTTTTCCCTCCACCCGTTCCAAAAAAACAAAGGAAGGAACTTATAACCTTAACTTTAAACGTCTGTGTAATAGCTCTCTCTTTTTTGTGCCACTTCATTAAAAGCTTTCAGTATTTGAGCGGGCACTTCAAACGAAAAAACAAAGGAGACATTTGTTTAATAGAATAAACCTTCCTGCCTATACGACAACTCCAAAGCTTTCACATTTGAGTCTTAATGTTTCGACAAGCTGTTCAATCAGTTGTTTTTGAGGACATCGCAAATGGCAGGCTGTCTCTGAAATACGTTTGCTTGTTTTACCTGACCCACTTTTCCTTCACTGTGTCTCTGTCTGTGTGTGTGTGTGTGTGTGTGTGTGTGTGTGTGTGTGTGTGTGTGTGTGTGTGTGTGTGTGCACGCGCTGTCCCTCTTTGCTCAGAAGGTTGTAAATGTAATCTTAGACACATGTTACTTCGGCTGATGTTTTTCAGATTGATGTCAGTTGCGATTAGCATATCTCCTGCCAAGACACAGGAGTGCTCTTTAGAGCCTGGCCTCGTACACACTCGCTCATACACACACACACACACGCACATACGCTAACCGTTGGGTAAACATAGCTCAGCTGCCATTTTGAATGATTGCACGATGATTATTTGATGCAGTGATTTATTTTGAACGCAGCCTGTAAGTAAACTGCAGCAGGAAGGGGATGAGAAATCTGACTGACAAGCTCCAAAACAAAATTCTACCCCGAGACAGTCTCCTGACACTGCTTTCCCAGCACCACATTATTACATCCTGCCCACCCCCCCCCAACAAAAAAGTAAAAAACCCACCACATTTTAACACTCCCTGGCCTCCAACTTTAATGTCGCCCCGTCTGTTTCTCGAAATGTCGTCTGCAGAGTGCAGGCATGTAAATGCAGCTGTGACCAACACACTCCCAGCAGAAACTGTTTCATTTACATTCATCTTGTGCTTGGGAATGGAGGATTCCTGCTTCCAATGTAAGACAGCGGGGGGAACTGTGCAAAACGAATTTCTCGCCATCTCTGGAGAGCCAGAGATATAGGGATTCAGAACACACCCTTCAGACAATGGAGGAGGAGGAAGGAGAGGGGGGGTCTTATTTTCTTCTCTCTCTCTCCACACCTCCCTGACCCTGCTTCCCCTCCACCTGCCCAGCAGAGTGAGAGAGAGGGACGTGTAGCACCAACAGGGGGTGGTGAAAGGGGGGGGGGCAGAAAAAGAAAGAAAGAAAGTCAGATAAAAAGTAGTTAAGAAGGGAGGAAGGAGGTAGGGGGGGGGGGGGGGGGGGGGGGGGACGAAGAAACAACAGGAGAGTGACTGACCAAATATACCCAGAGACAGAGCCGGAGAGGATGATGGGCGCGGGGAGAAGCAAAAGCGAGGGGTGGGGGGGGTGGGGGCGGGATGGGGGGTGAAAAGATGAGAATATATATGCGGTGGCCAGTGTTGTGAGACAAGGCAGGTTGCTGTCACTTTAAAAATGACTGTAATAAAAGTGACCGTCGGAAGATGGATCTGGTGATTTTGGCTTGCTAATCAGTCATCTGTGAAGAGGACCACAGCCCAGATCCAGCGGCCGCCTGACACCTCCTGATTGATGCCCGCGCCCGATAAAAAAAAGGCCCATTAACTGTCCTCCTATTAAACTGGGAGAAATGGCAAAAAATCCACCTCTCTCTCTCTCTCTCTCTCTCTCTCTGTCTGTCTGTCTCTTCCCGCTCCCCTAATCTGGCTTTCATTTAAACCCTATATCCTTTTATATTTTCTGACCTTATTTCCTTATCTGTTGGCGCGGCACTGTTAAGGTGGTCTGTTCTCCTCGCAGTTATTATTGAGATGGAGGCAGAGATGTTAATCACAGAGGCCTGCGCCGGCTAGGCCGCCTCGCGTGTGGGTTGCTTGTTTTGCCACCGGATGTCACATGCTGCACTTGAGAGCGGCCCCGGCGCGCGGAATCGATGGACGGACGGGCGTCCCTGAGTGTCCCTGAGCCCGAGTGCTGCCACCGACTCTTGTTAAGTATGCAAATGAGGCCTGTGATGAGCGGTGCCGGGGAGTGTGGGACTCCACGCCTTCTTTTAGCCTCGTGACATGCGTCAGGAAAAAAAGAAAAATAATGACCCGGCAGCTGAATCTCATATCTCCTCATCTCTCCCTCTCTCCCGTAGACACACACACTCACTCACTCTCTCTCTCTCTCTCTCTCTCTCTCACACACACACACACACACGCACGCACACACGCACACAAAGATTGCCTGCAATAATAATAACCCCACAGACGACAGCTTCACCCTCCTCCCTCCCATCCCCTCACCCCCCCTCCCACATACAATCAAACAAAGCCTCTCTCTTACCTTGCGCATGACCAATCCTTCCATCTCTCCCTCTTTTTTTTTTCACTCCACCATCCTATCTATGCATGCTCTTCCCTGTCTCGAAAACCCAACCACACCTAACAGCAACACCTTGCACTCTCCCCGGCCATCCCACAGCCTGCAGCGCGGCACTCACACCCCCAATAAATACAGCCCCGGTCTGCCGTTTTCCCATCTATCCCTTTTTCTCTGCCCCAGTCTCTTTCCTCTCTCTCTCTCTCTCTCTCCCTCACCCTCTCTCTCTCTCTCTCCCTCTCCCTCTCTCTCTCCCTCTGTCTTTCCCTCTCCCCTCACTCCTGGCTGGTGCTGGTGAAATATCAGGGCAAACGGATTCCAGCTTTTTTCTCTGGCTCAGAGGGGTTGTTCTGTGCGATTTGGCCCTGGGGTGCATTTCAGCGCTTCTGATGTGAGAGAGGGGGCGAGAGAGCGAGGGAGGGAGAGAGACAGGGAGAGAGAGGGCAATGGAGGGAAAGAGAAAGGAGGTATGAGAAAGAGAGAGAGAGAGAGAGAGAGAAGACAGTGGCAGGGTTTATCATTCCTTGCAAAGGGGCAGTCAGCGGTTTCAAAACCGCAGGATTTTGACTGGTGTGGGAGCAGCAACTGGAGGTGTGCATGCTCTGCGTAGCTTCCAGAGGCCTTGAGGTGATCTCCATACATAATCAGGGCAATCCACCTCCATGACAGGTGCGCGGCCATCTTGGAATCTCTCTGAGGCTGAGCAGACTGTCCTTTGCGCTGGTGTGCATACGCGGCAAAGACCAATGTCTGCTCTGCCGCAGCGATGTCTTTGTTCAGAATAAATTGACAAATGTTCAGATGAAGTGGTGAAAATGTTTCCATTTTTATACCATTCATTTTTTTTATGTTATCAGACAACAGAGTCTGGTGTTTGGATTTTTGATATTTTATTTCCCCACCAAGCTGCCACAGGACACCTGTACAAAGATAATAACACGTGCTCAACAAATGTGCAGGCTTCTTCCATTTAAGTGTCAAAAATTAATAAGTTGTTATTACCTTTGCTCAAAAGCAGCATAATCACCAGAACAAACTGGAAAGACTATTTCAGTGTCTTTTAAATTGTTTCCCTTTTTTTCTCAATATTCATTTTAACAGCCAAGTAAAAAATGTGTCTGGTATTTTTCAGGCCACTCATCTCTGCAAAATGCAGTTTTTCCAAAGCGCAGTTGAATTCATTTTGGAATTTCCACAGATGATTGTGTTTTACCTTCTCCTTTGTGGGACTGCGCACACGTGCCGCTTGCACGGCCACATGCGTGTGCTTGCATGTGTCGGTGTGTGTGCGTGTGTGTTTATGTTTCCTAATCTCACATCTCACTGTGGGGCGTTCTAAAAGGATTTGTCATTCTCGGCTCACAGTTGGGCTGATTGTGAATTAAATGTATTTTTAGGCACCTTTTTTCCGTCCCTTTGTGAACCCAGTCAGAATTGAGGTCAGGACACACAAACAGACACGTGCGCGCGCACGCGCACACACATACACATACCCACGAATGCACACACCATCTCGGAGAAAGACACATAGCTTTCAGAACAAATCACTGTTGAACTACCCTGTGTGGAATGATTCTGACATTTTGTTTGGGAGAAATAGCATTTAATTGAAGGGAGGGGCGATACGGATGGCAGTTATGCAACCAAGGGAAAATGTCTACATTTCAACCCAAATTGAAAACATAACAGAGTTTGTGTTTGTGTGTGTGTGTGTGTGTGTGTGTGTGTGTGTGTGTGTGTGTGTGTGTGTGTGTGTGTGTGTGTTGCTGGGCTGCCTGCACCATTTCACTGTTATCCACTGTTTGCCTGCTTGTTTGATTATGAATTAGCTCTAGTTATGAGGTTTGTTCCATAAAAACAATATTGACTCTGAGTTACAATACAAAGCAATCTCACTCTTTCCCATCCTCTCTTGCTCTCTTCCATCTATCTATCTATCTATCTATCTATCTATCTATCTATATATCTATCTATCTATCTATCTATCTATCTATCTATCTATCTATCTATCTATCTATTTTAAATTCGCAGGTGTGTAATTTACTCCCATGCTCTCACATTTCCACATAATACTTTTTAATTCATAAGATTGTTAGATTTTGCATTAATTATATCTCACGAAACCTACTTGGTAGTTAATGATGGAAATTGGAGATTCACTCATTTAATTCTAAATGCATGCAGTTTTGCTCATTAAGTGAAGCTCTGCATGCTCGTGAAATAATTACTGGCCTCTGCTGTTTCATTTCTCTCCTGTGATAAAAGAAATGATACTGTTTAACTATGTTGATCTCGGCGAGGGGAGCCGTCTGTGTTTTGGCCCCGCCGCAGTGAGGTCAGAGGTCAGTGTCGTCCATGCTGCAGCCATGTGGAGCGGGGTGGGGGGGGGGGGGCAGGGGGCCTCAGCGCTTTGCTCGGTGACACTCCGGTGCGGACAGGGATGGCTGCTTGAACCCCGGTCACGCGGTTTAATGATGGTCACTAGGAAAAGAGGTTGAAGAGCCCTCATGAGGACTCCTCTAATGCAGTGAAGAAGCCAACAAGCATCTTTCAGGGTCACTGCACACCTCAAAAAATGACGCCTCGCCCTCCCTCCCCTCCCTCTTTTCTTTATTCTCTCTTTCGCTCCAAGCGTTGCCAATTTGTCTCAGCCGCATCCGCTAATCCGTGCGCATTTACGCATTGGTCATTGCGCCTCCGGTTGACTTGCTTGGCTTGATGGATGATGGCGTCCAGGCAGGAGACTGACTGTACAAGCTCACAGCTGACAACAAGGCGGGGTGGGAACTCTCCGCTTTGTGTACAGAGCTAAATATCAACACATACACTTTGTTCTGCTTTTGCACCACGATTATAAAATCAAACAGGTCCGTCACCTTTTTTTCGCTATGGCAATCTAGTGACAATGTAATGTGCTGTGACAATGTTATCTTAGTGCTATCTCCTAGTGCTTAAACTACTAACACTTACACCAGCACCTCTCACCGGTCTGAAGAATGTTGTGCTGTATTTACTGAAGTCGCTTCAATGTTTTTCATTTGATGCGAGTCACTTTTGAGTAACAACATCGTCTCAGTATTAATCTAAAATGAGTTAAAATTGTGCCTCAGCCACAGTTCTATTACAATTGTTAGAATTAATATGAAAACATTGAAATATCCTAATCATATGCGCAGGCCTGCTGCCGCAGACTGTAGTTGGCTGCAGTGATGTTGCTTCTGAGTCAGGGGGTAACGCTACTTTTCCTATACGAGACCCTCCTGTGATTTTCCCACCCCCCCCCCCCACCCCCCCCCCCCCCCCCCCCCCACTACATCCACCCCTTCCCAGCATGTCGAGATGTCAATCTGTTGCCATAGAGCCGACTTCTCGGTACTGACCGGGTTATTTGCCGTGTTGGGATGGCCCACTGAGTGTCAGGAAGAGGAGGGGAGGCTTTGGTGGGGGGTGCAGAGGGGTTGCAAGGGGGTGCGGGGGTGGGGGGTGGCGGTGGATGGATGGCGGGGGTGAGAAGGTGGAGGGGTGACTGTCCCCAGGAGAGAGGGAGAGTGGGGGCTCGTGGCGAGGACCTCTCAGACCACTAAATTGACATGTTGGAGCCCCTGGGTTGTCATGAAGAAAGCACTCTAATAAGACATGTGACAACATACAGTGGAGCAGGAGGCCATTAAAAAGCAAGGCCTGTGTTAGGCTTCAAATTACATTTTTATTGCTTTAATTTGACGTACATTTTTAGCAATAAATATTAAGCATCCATTGAAACAGTATTTCATCACTGTTGTTGTTAATAATAATTATGCAATTTTAATATTTGTAGAGTACATTTTCAGTGTAACGGAAGATTTCATCAGTAGTGTTTAATTTCCTTTTTTTTTTTATTCATACATGAGCCAGATTGTGGGTAATGGACTAATTAGGACTCACTGGTGTTGCTGGATCAATGCTTTTGAGGCTTTACATACAGGTGGTGTTGTTCCATGCACGGCTGCTTTACAGGTCTATAAGTGTGCTGTGGATCTGAGTGATAATCAATAGAATTTGGACGTGGCTGCAGGCTGCGGGGGGCAACACCAGGAGGCCGTTTGGGTGGTGGTAGTGGTGGGGAGTGTGTGTGTGTGTGTGTGTGTGTGTGTGTGTGTGTGTGTGTGTGTGTGTGTGTGTGTGGTGGGGGGGGTTGTTTCTTTTTTTTTTTCTTTCTATTCCTCGGCCCATATATGGAGGACACTCACTGGACGCGTGTCTATTAAAGAGGGATCAACAATGAAAAAGATCGGAGGAGCAAAGGGCCAAGTGGGAGGAGGGCAGCAGGGCGAGGTGAGGCTGAATGGAAACAGCAGTGGTGTTAGTGGTCTGTGTGTGTGTGTGTGTGTTGATTTCCTCTCACGACGTCTGCCAACTCCTCCTTCCTCTCCTCCTTCTCCTCCTCCTGGCTACTGCTCTCTTCTTCTCCCGGCCCACTCCTCCTCCTCCTCCTCCTCCTTCTTGCCCGCCACAACACTTGTTCCTCCCCGGGAGCCCCGCCTGCGTCTCCGGGTAAAGACTTTACAGTCAGGGGCCATCGATTGCTCTTATCAAATAAACAGAGTGGCACCAGTGGCTGCATGGACCCACCACCCTACACCTACAGCCTCCACCCCCAGACCTCCTCCCTGGACCTCCACCCTGCACCTCCTCCCTCTCCCCTGTCTCCCTGTCTCCTAATCTCCTCCCTCCTCCCTTTAAATCCTACCCCACCTCTCCCCCTGCTCCAGAGCCCTAGCAGCTGTGGTCCCATGTAAATTTTACATGATTGGCACCTCCTTATTTTACCCCCCCACCCCACCTGCCCCCTCCCTCCTTGTAGCCCCCCTTCATATCATGTTGCATATTAATGCACAGTTTATGCAATAGCTCATCTGACTGTGCACGCTGGGCTATCATGTCCATGCCTTTTCCCTGGGAATTTGCATACCTGATTATAGAGCCTGGAGTGCTTTGATTGTTGCTTGGGGAGGTTATGTGATGCTGAAATGTGATATTGGTTGTGCAGACAGAGGGTAAGGGGAGGGAGGGGGTGGCGAGGGGGTGCTGAAACGGTTCCCCTTGACCCCTGAAATGCAACGTAATCCCGTGTGGCCCCGTTTGATTAGAGCATTTTTCTGTCTAATTGTTGTCATCAGGAGCCGCACTATCATTGCGCATCTGGAAACACTTTGACATCTAAGTCTGAAAAAGAGGGGTTCCCGAATCCTCAAAGGTCTGCGGAAGGCCAGACAGGGTTGTACGCCCCCACCCTCCCACCCCTACAGACACCCACCTCCCCAACCAGTGGGATGGGGGGGGGTACAGAATTGTTTAATACCACCTTTATTTTATTATTTCATTAACCTGAAATTATTCCAATTAGGGAGCATATGTCGGAACAAAGGTCTGGTACTGTTCTGTTTACAGCATCTTTACAATGCAATCCTAGATCAATAACAACAATGACAGCAACAACAAGGAGAGGGAGCCATATTGGGAGACAAAATCCAATTAGATGGGGACCCTTGGCATAAGGTGTGTCCATTTGGGGGTCCTTGACATGAAAATGTTGGAGGAGCTCTGATCTAAGTGACTGAGGCAAAGGGCTGCATTGACAGTCTTTGTTTCTTTTTTTTCCCCTCTCTCCCCCTCCTGCTTTTCTCTTCTCTCTCCCTCTCCCTCACTCCCTCTCCTTTCTCCCTCCCTCCCTCTCTTTAAAAAGGGGGGAGCGGAAGAGTGGGCTGATACCGGTCTCATGTTGCGTATGGATTTTCGTTTATATAATCGATCGAAATGTCCCAATACATTGATTTTGGGTTCAGTGTTTTACAAACAAGCGTTTATGGGTCTCGATTTTATGTTAGGGATGATTCCAGTGTGACACAGATGCGCGAAAGGGAAGAGAAGTGTTTATTTAAAAAATAAAAAAGTGATGCAAATGCAAACAAATAAATATCTATTGTTTCATGCATGAAAAAAATATATTAAAAGTGAGAGGGGGTGAAAAAGACACAATATTGTGCTGCCTCTCTCCTTAATCAAATAAAGTGATGCAAAACACACACACACTCCCTCACTCACTCACACACGCACACCCACACACACACACACACACACACACACAAAAGCATTTCCTTCCCTCTGAATTTCTCCTTGAATTATATGCCATCACTAGTGTGTGTGATTGCGGAATATTAAATTAAAGTGGGATAAGTCCGCACCGAGGCGGGCTGCGTCCAATCCGCAACTCATTTCCCCTGTTGTAGCAGCGCATCACTGCGCTCCTCTCCTTTCAATGACAATGTGCCAAATCTGGGCATTTTGAAAACACTTTCCATATGCTATTATCGGATCGCTACTGAGCAAGAGAAAAGACAGAAAGGAAGAAAAACGGAATGTTTTATACCAAAGGTACCGAGAAGTCTTTATTTCTTTTCTCTTTCCTATACTTTTATGCCTTTTGGGGGGATTTAAAGGAGGTAAGAGGAGGCAAATGTGAAGTTTTTATAACGATTGCATATTTATGGAGCGTTGTTGGATGGCTTTAGGGCTGAGTGTGAAAACGTCGGGAGAGTTTATGTTGATCATATACGGATAAAAACTTGTCTTTGTTTCACTGCTTTTTACTGCGATTTTTGTCCTGTTTATTGCTAGAGGAGCAGGTTGTTTTTTGTCCACTTCTCTGTGGGTGCACGGCGTTTATTTCTCTTGATTGTCGTCGGAATCACCGCAAATAATTCTGCACTCTTTTGCTGATTTGTTTGCAATTGTTTGATTTTTGTCCGGATTTCAGTGGCGGCTCCGCTTTCACCTTAAGAGCTTTTGCTATTTGTTTTGCTTTTTATTGTGCCGGAAATGCAGCTTTAATTACTGTTTTTTTTTTCTTTGCAAGAATTTACGTTTGCTGTAATTATTGCGGAGTGTGTGGAGAGGACTTGTGTGGGTGTGATGCTTCGGAAGAGTTGCACTTCACTTGTTATTGTGTGTGTTTTATGGGCCTTTTTGTACGTGTATGTATGTGTCTTTTGTGTGTGTTTGCTGGCCAGTGGGTCACTGTGGCAGGTTGCGGGTCATTTTTTTGCGTGATTTTATTCATTATATATATATTTTGCGCGGTAAGGAGCAGGGGTCAGCCCTGCAGCCCCATGAGGGCGCCGACACACAGGACAAACACTGGAAACACCGACCAGGTGTCTGCCAGCGCAAACCTGCACGCAGATTTCATTTTAAAACACATTTTCACCGCCATCCGGACAATTTTAGCAGGCTTTCACGGAAGTTTATCCGCGGATCACTCTCCCCATGGCTTCTCCACGAAGTGTCCAGCCTTTGGGGTGCGATCCGGGGTTATTGATCAGCCGCAGATCGTCGATACTGGCTGTCACACTGAGCTTTTAATGCGTGTGTGACGATCGCAGCATCTTTTTAATAGGAGTTTGTTGCATTATTGCATATCGCACCCTCGCACATGCGGAGCCACACACACATAGATGCACACACACACACACACACAGACACACACACACATACACACGCACACACATGCAGGCAGCAGACTTTGCAGATAAAAATCTATAATTAATTGAGGATGCTCGGCGATATGGAAATGGGACGAAATATTAGTTAACGCGGTCTATTGTGGAAGCGGCTCCTCCGGAGAAAGAGCATCGGAGGGTGGAGGCTGGAGCTGCTGCAGGAGGGGGATTTAACAAAACACAGGAGGTTAAGATAAGCACTAGCCTCTATCACTTCTCTAAATCCGCTTTGTAGCCTACTTTCTCCCCTCTTTCATTGCGAGGAAATAAATAAAAATTTACGCGTCCGCCGGAGAAGTAGTGCGCACACTTTGTGGTACATCCTCAGATGCTCGTGTATTAGGGGGGTGGGGGGGTAACAAAAAAGGACAGAAAAATCTAGACATAAAAAGAAGTCCTGATCCGGTGTGTGCAGCAGTGAGAAGCGGGTCCCCTGTCCTGTCCGTGCAGCTGTGCAGCCAGCTGTGGAGCCGCTTTACGCACAGGTCTGAGCGTGCTCTAGATGTGCGGCTCCGCTCCTGCAGCCGCAGCAGCAGCAGCAGCAGCACCGGGGTGGAGCGGACTCTCCTAGCCGTGTGTGAGCGACGCCTCCCAGGGCTGACAGGCTGGAGATCCCCCCTGGAGGACAGGCAGGCAGCTGCAGGAGCTGCAGCAGCACCAGGAGCCCTGGATCCGGGTGAAAAGTGACGCCTCTGTTCCTCACCTCGACCCTCCCTCCCTCTCCGCTTTGCTCTCCTCTCACCCCCCCACCCCACTCCACTCCATTCACCCCCCCACCCCACCTCTCCAAAAAAAAAAAAAAGCCAGAATAAACAGCCCGGGGTCGGCTCGGATGGGCTCGGATCTGTTGGCTTGTGAAGGATCCAGTTGGTATGGGGTTGCAGCAGTCAGTCCAGTCAGTGTGGCTGCACAGGCAGGCAGACCTGGTAGTTCAGTGACCAGCAGCAGCAGCAGCCTTATCATCACATCCCAAGCCCAGGCTCATGCAGTTCAATTCACCCCCAGCTTCGATTTTTTTTCCCATGAAGGCGAACAAGATCTCTTGATTTTCTCCCCTCGATTGAGACTGTGCAAAGTCTTCCTCTTGCCCAAAAGCCACTATTAGGAAAACACAGAGTTGCATTGAGAGGATATAAGGCCAGCAGAGCTGTGCACTTTGTGGGGACACTAAATATAAGTGAAGGGGGATTTTTTTCTGTGTGTGTGTGTGTATGTGTGTTGGATTTTTTTGGTGTGTGTATGTGTGTGTGTGTGTGTGTGTGTGGAGTTTGGCTCTATTGAACCCACTCGGGGCCCTCCACGGTCCCGAAAGGGCAGTGATGACTTTCCAACATGTGCTGGATTACTGAGATGCATCGTGGCTTTGATTTTAAAGCCCCTGCATGTTTATATGCACCACATTTCCAACAGATCAGATGCAGTCTGAGACGGGAAAAAAAGAGGAGAATATTATTAGGAGAATACGACATAAGAAGCCTCCAAAAACTGTGCATCCATGTGTGGTGTAAATTACTCACATGTGCAGCCTGGTTTTGTTGCGCTGATTTTTAGGCCCGTGTTTGGTGCCGGCGCAACACGGCTGTGCGGCTGCCGCTTATTATGCACATTATTTTTTTTTATTTGATGTCTTCAACACACTCGAATAAACATGTGTGTTTTCATTGGCACTCTTCTTCACTTCCGGAGAAAGTGATTCACCTGTGGTGTCACAATCGATACGACCAAACTGACGCAACACACACACACGCACCAAAAATCTCAAATGTCTCCTAATAAATGGAGAAAAACGTGCGTTTTGGGGGCAGAAATATTCATGTGCGCGTGTTGTTTTTGCGGACAAAGACTTTTAAGTGCTGCGTCCATTGTTCTGTATGCGATGCTTGGACCCGTGCGGCCGCCAGGGCTCCGTGTGCGCGTCATTTGCAATGTGGAGACTGTTGATCAACTCACTAATTACACTTCTCTCCTCTCTCTCCCTCCCTCTGCCGGCTCTCTTTGCTCCCTCCCTCTCCTCTCTCTCTCTCTCTTTCGCTCTCTCTCTCTCTCTCACCCTCCCTCCTCTCTCTCTCTCTCTCTCTCTCTCTCTCTCTCTCTCTCTCTCTCTCTCTCTCTCGCTGTCTCTCTACCCATTCCCAGAGTGCATATCGGGAAATAGACACACAAAGACATGCGCACTCAACTTAATCAGCCATTTTTTTAAACAGGGCTAAAACGATAATAATTAGCAGAATAAAGACATATCGGATTTTCATTTCCTTTCCTGCGTTTCCTCCGACCCCCGTCCACAAGAGAAACTGCGAGGCAGCCCCGTCGACGCGTCCTTTTACCACCGACACCGGAGCCAAAATAAGGGATAGCTCTCTCTCTCTCCCTAAAAAAAACGCTTGACATTTGTGCTTTTTCCAACATAAAGTTGGAGGATTATTGTAATTTTCCCCGTTTTTTTCCCCTCGACCTTTTTGTTTGATTGTCCGAGCCGCTGGATGTGACTGTTTTCTAACAGAGAGGAGAGAGAAGCGGAGGTGACGCTCTGGAGGGGGGAAGAAAGTAAGTTTTTTCTTTCTTTTTCCTCCTCTTTCTTCCCTTTAACTTTTATTGAGCAGTCCCGGGCCCGGGTCTCGCTGTGTGTGTTAAATTTAAGAGTGCGTGTACGTGTGGGGGGGTGGCGGTGGTATCGATTGTGTGGATCCGTGGCGGACTGGGTGCTGATAACAGGTGCTGGCTGTTTTTTACTCGGGTTTACAGCGGATATGGGGATGTAGGGTTCTGGGGCTGCGGTGCGGCAGCGGCAGCCTCCTCCAGACGCGTGCGTACGCTGCCGCGTCCGCTGACGCGCACCAACTTTACACCGATACATACGTACACGCATATGCACATAGATCTGCGTGTATTCGCACTCGGACGGACCCCCGTGCTCGGATCACGCCGGCTTCCTCCGCACCTTCCCCCCGGACACGATCCGCCTGCCGACACGGTCCTCTCCCCACCTCTCCTCTGGTCTCTTCTGCTCTCCTCTCCCCTCTCTCTCTCTTTCTCCCTTCTTCTCCCACTTCGGTGTTTTACCAGTGAGATTGCTCGGGAAACGGCATTTGCCGGCTACTCGGTCCGCACTTCTCTGGAAGTAGTCGCACTTTCACCGAGGTGCGAGGCTGCGCCTCCCCGGGAAAGCAGCGCGATCGCCCGGCTACTGCTCACCGCGACGAGTCCCTGTCGGATGGAGCCAGGCTCCTCCTGGTTGTGTCCTTTTTTTTTTTCTTTTTTTTCATTCTCACTAAAACACATCCAAACTCGCACTCTGTCACCGTCTTAGTCGCATTTACACTTTTGATTTCATTCCATAGGAGTCATTTCCTCTGGGGGATCCATAAGGCACCCCTTATTTAAATCTCTTAATTCCTACAGATGCAGCATCTCCGTCAAGTTTCCGATGTTGTGGGTTTATTTCAGGGGTGGAAGAGAGAGGGAGAAAGAGAGAGAGAGGTTTTTTTCCCAGGCAGGTATAGATAGACTTGGATTGGGACGCGACAGTGACAGGGGGGACATCGATCCACGGGAGGGGGAAAAAAAACAAAACATCAGGGCCAAGGGGCCAGTCAGTCTGCAGCCCGGGTATGTACCGGTGTACTGAGAGAGAGAGAGTGTGTGAGAGTGTGTGTGTATAGAGACAGTGTGTGTAGGATAGGTTAGGTTTTTGACGGGACTGACTCTATTTATACACGGCTTTCCTGGCTTTTTCTTATGGATCCGCACTCCGAAAACACACCGCTTTTCCAGCACTTTTCACAAATTCCGCAAATTGCGTTGGATTATTGCACGGAAGAGAGGTTTTAAGCCTTTTTTAAAAAAAAATCAAAATACCTGTTTTTGCCGAACATCAAATAAGGACTGCTTTATTAAGACATGTTTTCTTCTTCTATTGTTATATGTTTATATTATTATTATTATTATTATTGCAAGTAAAGAACTGGCCTGGTATTCAAATTTAAAATCTAAATTTAATAATGGAAATTTTCTTTTTTTCCAAGCTGGTAAATGTTAACTTGGATCAGATCAATTTTATAGATTGATAAAGTGTGAACACTCAATTTTTAAAATTTTCCCTTTTTTTTTGGACAGGAGTTTTCTCCAGGCAGACGATTTAATTGCATCTCCAATCTAATCCTACATTTCATTACACGGATACAGCTGAGGCCTAATAACAATAATAATAAAATAAATACAAAAAAAAAGTGAAATTGCGAGAGGAGATGATCCTGTCTAATTGCAGTGAATTTCATCAGTTAATGATGCCATTGTCTCACTCTATAACAAAATCTCCACGTTGTTTTTCCTGTCTCGCAAATGAGACATTTTTTTTAGGTTTGTGTTTGCAGAAGCCCCCTTGTTTTTGTTTTTCTGTGTCTTAGTGCTATCAAAGGCTGGGTGTGTGTATCTCTGCGTGTTAGTTAAGCAGCTTGCAACGTTCATTTTAGCCGTAGCCAAGGAGGAGAGGGATAAGGAAAAAAAAATACATATAGTATGAGAGATGGGCAGACAGCCCTGGGAGGACAATAGCTGTTGGCTCGAAAATGCTTCTTGATTATTAAAATCTAATGCATTTTCAGCATTGCAGCCTTCATTAAGGATACGGATGGGGACGGGGAGGGGGTGAGAGGGATGAGGAGAGGGTATGGGGAGGAGGAGAGGATGGGAGAGGGAGAGAGAGACAGGGGCTGAGTCTGTCCTATAACTCCTGGGCCCAAGACACATGCAGCTAGAAGATTGGCTCGGGCCTCTCCTAGGGGTCGACAATGTGTCATTTCCACCCGGCTAGATTGCCCTCTGCCTATCTGATATTAATGTGCAAATCAATATTTCAGGGATTAAATTTCCCTTCTTCATTTTTTATGGTTTCTACCTCAATAAGTCTCCCGTCTAATAGAGGAGGCTGGATGATTTAGAAGCCTTTGCTGCAGAAAGAGAGAGAGGGAGAGAGAGAGAAATAGAGAGGAGCTTTGCAACAAGGCTATCGCTGCATTTTAATGTTCTTCTTCGTGGATCCCCCATAGGCCCTCAGTAAGGACGGCTATATCGCTGCTTTACAGTGTAAAGACAGCCAATTTGGCTAAAAAGGCAGAAAGGGAAAATATGAGTCCGGCTGAATACTTAAGACGCTGTGGTAATCCGAGTAGCAGGTATTAGTGAAGGGGAGCCCCCCTCCTCAAAGACACACTTCCACACACACACACACACACACTGACACATACGCACAGAGCTGCATCCAGACCTGCATTACCAGCCGTCATGCTTGAGAGAGCAGTATAGCTTACTACACGGCGGACTGCTATAACAATATATTTTTTCCGCTCCTCTTTCTCCGGCACTTTTTCTCCTTTTCTCTTTTTTTTTGCATAGAAGCACATTGACTATCCATCGGAGAGATTTACTCTCCTGCGTAATAACATCTGGTGTATGTGTGTGATAGAAATGAATCACTCTGACACAATGACCTGTGTATGATTATTGGGGAGAGGGAGGAGCGTATTACCATAGTCATAATGCCGCATCTCATTGAGAGTCCACCAAATGAGCTTGGACCCTTTGACTCCCCATAGACATTCATTAAGGGACAGTGCACACACACACGCGTCTGTCAGCCAATAGGTGTGTGTCTGTGCGTGTGTGTTTATTTAATCCTCCTTCCTGTACCATCTGGTGCGTGTGTACGTGCATGTCCAGCAGCAGCAGCAGCAGCACAGTGTGAACCCCCCCCTCCCCTCCCTATACACCCCCCCATCCTACACACACACACACATCCATTCAGCCCTTGCAGCAGAGCAGAGTAGACTGTTTTAACATACCCTTGATAGGGAGAGTGTCAGCGAGTGAAAACACGAAAAGAGAGGGAGAAAGAGACAGAGGAAGAGGCACAAAAGAGCTCTAATTGTAGCACGACCGCTTGGCTTCCTCCCTGATTCACGGCCATTACGATGTGAAAAGCACAACCGCCTGTCCTCCATTATCAAAACGGCAGGCCTACACACACTCTCAAGTCCATACACACATACTCACTGGGGGGAATCATGTAGATTTTTGTGTCTCTTATCCACGGCTCAAATAACCGCCGTCATTCTGGTCACCAGGCTTTGAGGAGATTCAATATTGAACTCAGCCGGGCCTCTCCTCACACAGATGACGGCTGGTTGAATTTACAAAGCCGGTGGAAGGAAAGAAAAAAAAGGGGAATCTTAATTTTAAGGTTGCAAAGCTGGAGCCTCGTCGGTGCAATCCAAAGACAGAGACGCTCGCTCAAAAGCAGTGTTTTTCACCAATCGTATCTGACTTCAGATTCTCTATCTCTCACACTTTTTCCTCGGCTTTCTCTGACATAGTTTTTTATGCAACATGTATTATGCAACTGCTCAAAGCAAGTAGTTTTTGATGCAAAGAGGTACCTAACAGCTGAATATTTTAGCTAGATCAAGGTGCTATATTCTCTCAGGTTATGTAGAGTGTGTGCGTGTGTGTGTGTGTGTGTGTGTGTGTGTGTGTGTGTGTGTGTGTGTGTGTGTGTGTGTGTGTGTGTGTGACGGTCTGGAGTGGTGGTGTCAGGGTCTCCTGGCTCACCGAGGCCTGTAGGGGGAGAAGCTAAGAAGTCCGCAGCAGCTCAGCATTATGTCTAAGGGAAAGGAGGGAGGGGGGGCTTCCTTTGTCAGC
Source organism: Karalla daura (assembly GCA_029224185.1). NCBI lineage: Eukaryota > Metazoa > Chordata > Actinopteri > Chaetodontiformes > Leiognathidae > Karalla > Karalla daura. Next base: position 15,224,595 of record CM055208.1, read on the forward strand.
CCTGGGGCACCACCGCTAACACACACTTTCTCTCTATCACACACACACTGAGCGAGAGGCGGAGGAGGGTTAAAGACTTGGAACGAGATCAAGCCCCTCCGTAGCTCCCGGGGAGGGTGCTTGTGAATATGCGAGTTTTAGTGTAATTAGCACTTAATTATATTAACATATGCAAATTGTCAGGCGGCGAGCTTGTACCGCCGGTGGGTATCGGCTGAGATACAAGTGACTCCATTGTACCACCGCGGCAGAAAGGAGAATAATGGGTGTGTGTAAGGCAACCAGCCAGCAGCCAGCCAGCCAGTCAGCCAGCCCCCCGTGCAAGCACATAACCAGCTCGCTCATTTAAGTCCTGGACTGGTCGCTTTGCCAAATTTCATTAGTCGCCATGACGACCCGGCTAATTGTGCTGACTAATGTCCCCTGATCTGCCGTCAGTCGGGATGGGTGCACATCCCTCTCCCCTCCCTCCCCAAAGCATGAGAGGACGAGACGGAGAGGCCCGACTGTCCACATTAAACCCGGCGCACAATGACTCCCATTTACACGCGTTCCGCTTGTACCAGCATTTGCATATTCAAAAACAACCCTCTGCCATCTTTCCTTGTCTGCTCCGTGTGTGCGTTTTGCATGTGCGCCAGCAAGGTTGCGCGCATGTGGCTTCAATGTGTCAGAGGGGGCAGGGGGTTGGGGTGAAGGGGTTGGAGGCGGGGGGGGTGGAGGGTGGGGGCGCGCGACAACAGAGCAGTTGTGTACGGCGTGCGTGTGCGTCGGCCTGTCACATGTGCGGCGCAGGGCCGTCTGTGCAGCCAGGCCGGGGCTGAGAGACAGCGGCGCGGCCCTGTGTGTAGCGACACGGCCCGAATTTGTTTCTGATTATTGTACAAGGCTGAGATTCTGGCAGCGCGGAAGCCCGGGCCTAAACAGCATGGACGAGGAGACGCGTCTTTGAAACTGGCGGCCCCTCTCTCCTCACGCCGTCCCGAAATATCTAATTACAACACATCTTCATAGTTACCCCCAACTGGGCGGCGGGACTCACTTTTTTTAAGAGGGTGGGTGGACAAACATTTAATTTTCTGTGCTTCCCGCTAGCCAAAGGTGGATGGAGATTGGGCCTAGTTGGTGCTACTAGTACTTGCATGCTAATCCTGTTTTTTGACAGGAACGTAAACTGATATAATTGCTTTTCAGAGGCAGGAACGGCGGTTTATACAAGTGTGAAAGCACGGGAAAGGGGATTAGCATTATTTTGCATAATGCTGGGCAGGCGCTGAATGGGGCATTGAACGCTTGACTGGGTGACAGAGATGAAAGAGAGATGAAATGCTCTACCCCTCTCCTCTCCCTCTCTCTCTCCCCTCCGGTCCCTCTGTCTCTGGCCGCTCTAGCCAGTAGAGCTGTGTGTTTGCTGGAGAGGGACCCCGGAAACACCAGGCTGCTGGTTTTGGGCCGTGTGTTCGGATGCCAGCAGATGGGAGCAGTCGTGTGAGCAATATGTATGATAATAGAGCAACTGTGGTAAACTCCAGGCACCCTAAGCCTCCATGTATACACTAAAACTGCATCCCTAAAGCACTGGAGTGTGCAATTATGTAGTGGATGGATGTGGCTCAGGTAGCATTTACATGGAAGGAAGGGAGCGGCTTTCGTGGATCAAATCAAACTACACTGTTCTTACATTTTCCTTTATTGAGATGTTTGCAGAGGATTTGGTCGGATATCGTCTGGGGTAGAGCGAGCTGCAGAGTTGCAGGGCAGGTGTGTTTTATGTGAACGCCTGCGTGTGTGTGTAAGCCCTGCTGGTAGCAGTGGGAAGGGAAGGGGGGGGGCACGCGGGTGGTGACGCAGCTTAAAATTTGCCACCGTGACTTCCACATGACCCGAGTCGACTTTGTGAGTAATTTATGATCAACCGTCATCATTGCTATTGCATCTGGCGTATGGAAATGATCCCGGACGGAGGGAGGGGCGCGAGGTCGGGGTAGCGGAGAACACGAACACCACAAAGGCCGGTGTGGCCTGTTTTTGTTGTCTCTCATTGGACAGGATCCTCTTTCTTTGACCTTTTGCACGCCTTCCCCAGCCTTTCATATGCTAATGCCAGCCAGACCCGAGGAGGAAACGTGCTGGAGCCGAGCGGCGGAGGACAAAGGCTCCCTCTCTCTTTCTCTGCCTCCTTTCCACGCCGTATCTCCTCCTTTCTTGCCTCTTCCCCTCTCAACAACTTGACAGACTTTGGCATGAAAGGAAGTGAGTGCTTAGCGGACGGGGAGAGGTGGCGACGGCGTTCCTCGCCGTGACCCGAGCCACCTGTGAGGATCAAGTGCGCTGCGGCTGTTCCGTGTTTATGTGTGCGTGGAGTGTTATTTGGAGTGGCCCTCGGCGCGGCCGCTGCACGTCGGCAGCGGCCCGAGCGTTGTGGGCCGAGCTCTTCAGGCGGAGCGACATGTTCCCCGCGCAGTGTTGTCGTCTGAGTTGTCATACAGGATCTCCCCCATCCCTCTCCTCTCTGCCAACTCTAGCTGCTTGCAACCAGTAAAGCACTGTCTCTGGCGGGGTAAAAGGATACTAATATAGTTACTACAACCCTCCCCTAACATAATACTCCGCCGCACCACTGTTGAGCATGACGTGGTTTCGGGGCTCTTTTGGCTCTGTTATGGGAAGGGGGCATGTTATCTGTAGGAAATGTAATTTTTGTCCTCATTGAAATCGTTCATTATTGAGCGCGGTTATCTAAATGTTTTTGTTGCTGTTGGTCCCGCGCCAGTCAGGATTGCGTTACCCTCTCTCCCCCTCTCTCTCTCTCTCTCTCTCTCCCTCTCTCTCCCCCTCTCCCTGTGTCTGTCTCTCGCTCTCATCTCGCCAGGCCTTCATCAGTCTCTTAAGGGAAAATAGAAAGAGGGGGATTTTTCTCTTCCCTCTCCGCTCCGTCCCGTTCTCAGGCTCTCCTGCCTATTTTGCATCAGCCATCTCGTACAGGATATTAGCCATGGAAAAACACGGGTCTGGGTATTTCATTTAGAATAATATGTTTATTCTCTTCATTTCAAAGTGGAAGTGGGGGGATTTCGCAGGGTGGGGAAAGAACAATCGGGGCCGTGTGTTCGAGGACTCTCTCTGTTTGATCTGAGGTCCTGTGGGCCCCGGGGGTGGCTGAGATTCTCGGGTTTAGGTGAAATAAAATGGGCTGTTGAAAAAATGAGGGCTCTCTCTTGGCCTCGTATTGTCTCAGTGATATTCTTTCTCTGTGGATCTCTGTTGGTGTCTTTGTCTCATGTTCTCTGTTGCTGTCTGTCTCATCTTTCATTTGCATCTCTGGCCACATTTTTTTTTCTGTGGCGTGGCAGGCAGGTGGGGAGGGGAGCGCAGTGATATTTACAAAGTCTCACATTTTTATTCTCATGCTATCATCTGTGGAGACTGTCACATAGTGACATTGCTCGTCCTCCGTCCTTCTCGATGCAGTCACTATGAAGGACACTTGCTCAGCCCTCCAGGTCCACGTGAGTGCCTCGAAGTCCTCATCTTACATGTTCAACAAAGCATTCAGCAGGCGTTTGTTTTAGAAAGGTTTGTCCCTCTTGTACTTACTAACAAAATAACGCGCAGCACAAAAGGTTATATGCCACAGTTTATCGATCGCTCTCAGAAGTATTTTCATAGCTGCAAAAGCTGGCTAGGTAAAATCAAAACTCAGCTAAAAAAAAAGAAAGAAAGATACACGACAACCTCAGCCAAAGAGAAGTTAAAAAGACAAGCTCTGAGTTAAGGGGGGGGGGGGGGTTGATGAATGACTCAGTTTCTCCAGGTTTGAGAAAAGATGCACCACAATAGCACAAGACGTCTCGTGACAAATGATGCATTCTCTTCCTCGTTGGCCAAAGACAAAGGCGGGGATTGAAAAGGCAGAGAGCCCAGTCACAGGACATAAGGTCATTAATAGACCTTGAGGAAAAACAGGGGAGGGTGATGCTGTATAGCCGTGAAAAATTAAAAAGAGCCAGGCAGTACGATGTGGTCCCCCCGCCCCCCCCCCCCACAACATCTGTATCAAATCAGCCTCACTTTCCCGTTGATTTGTGTACGTTATTTGTATGTGCGGCGGCATCTGCACCAGCAGGTGTGCATGTATTTCTCTTCTGCAACATGATTGGCATCCGGTATTCCTGAAGGCAATAACATGTGGATATCAAGGCCATTGGCAGAGCTCGTCAGGGAATAAGTGGCTAATCAATTATGCATGACTTGTGGGCTTAAACAAACAGTGTAATGAGGGATGAGACAAATTTACCATAGAATTAAGCCCCAGTTGTATGGCGACCTTATCAATTATATTTTTACGAGTCCTATAGTCGTTATTGCTGCGATCACAGTTCTTGCGAGAGAGTGCGTAAACAGTGCTAAAAAAATGGGATCTCTTCTTTTCCAATGTGGGTCTGATCTAATATAGTCAGGAAAGCATGTGTCTCCACGACTCCCCCGAGGAGACTCCAGCCAACGCTATCCCTCTCAAACCAAGCTCCTTTTTCTTCTGGCCTGGCACCAGCCATGGAATAATCTTTAATTATTTGCTTTTAAAATGAAAAAAAAAAAAAAAAAACTCGTAACACTCCTCTTTTTCTGTGACAGTAAAGAAGAAGAGCAGAGCAGGCGCCGGAATGTTCTTGTATATGAAATTGTAGGTATTAACAGGGTCGGTTTTGTCAGCGGTTTCACTGATGTATCAGTTCTCTGCCCCTAGACTAAATAAAGGGGGGAGTTTCGCCGTGTTTCATCCCAGCTGAGATGAGCAGATATAGGAGGGCTTCGGAGGAATTGTTAAAAAAGCAAAGTATGGCTGAGGAACGGACCTCCCCCTCAACACAATACCTAAACAAGTGTCAGAGAGGTGGTGATGGATGGCCCCCGTGTTCCTCGCGGCTTCTCTGTCGTTTTTTTCTTTTTCTTGGGAGAGAAATTAAAAAACAGCAGCGAAAACTTTGCGATCTGCGAGCGCACGTGCACGTTTGAGGGGGAGCAAAGGGTGAAGAAACGGGAGGCAGATATTGCTGACTCTGGTCTTCGGCTGCCTTGTCATTGACCTCCACGGTCCCCTGCTTGTCACATCGAGGGCAATGAAACACACATGCGCGCTCACACGCGGAGGAGAAAAGCACATTAAAGACAATTTCATTTTGATAATGTGACCGTAGCGGGCGGCGAGAAGTTATTTTTTTCAATCTTAAATGTGAGATTCTAATACGTAACCGTGTCACTTACACCTAATAGCAGTCACTTCCTGCGGCGAACAGTAAGGTAATGGGTCCATTTCATCTCGGTTCCCTCGCAGCGGGCTGGCCGTGGATTTGCGTGACATGGTGTTTATTTGATAAAGGAATATTGTGGTGCTAATCTAAAACCATGCTAATTACATCTGACAGTTGTTTGTTGGTAGTGAAATCCAATTAAAATGTACACTTTTCAACTCCATTGCTCATCCCCCCAGACCCCCCCCCCCACACACACACCCCCTCGGCCCCCCACCCCTCGTTTTCTTTCCTCCCTCCCACGGTAACCAGAAAAAGAGCCTATGATGGCACAAATAACAACTGTGCTTTCCTTGTGGTTTTTGTGAGAAGAGGGCAAACTCACAACAGCTGTCAGAAAAAGGGGGTTTGTTTAAAAAGCAAATGGCCTTGGTCTAAAGTTCATTTGGAGACTTCTCTAATTAAATAGAGAGCCAAAAGCTTAAGTTAATTAGTAATTCCCTGGGTCCAGAAATTAGACCTGTCACGAGCATTCAAGCTCTTGGAAAGCCAAAAGGTATGTGTGCACTTGTGTGTGGTTTTTTTTTGTTTTTTTTATGTGTGTTTTTCCACAAATCCATTATGCCCGCTCCCACTCCTGTGCCTTAAACGCGTGTTCACCCGCGCTCGTCCTTATGCAAGTCCAAATACCGGAGACATTAATGGTCTTTTTGTGGCGTGTCAGAGAAGCGCTCGGGAGATGTTTAAGTGAGGGGCACATAGCTGGTGGCGTCAGCCAGGATACCTGCCCTATGATTATGTTTATGAAGATAATAACAGGGCCAGGGTCCCGCCGAGTACCGTCTTTAGAGAACAGTGGGGGTTTGAACTTTAAACTTTATTGTTACCCCTGGAAAAAGAAGTGGAAGGCTCCGTCGCCATGTCAGAGAGACGTCTGTACAATTAGCAAGGTGTCTCTGTGCACTGCTAACTGTAAAAGCAGATGTTCTCTCCTCTTCTCTTCTCTTCTCTTCTCTTCCCCTCTCTTCTCCTCTCTTCTCTTCTCTTCTCTTCCCTTCCCTTCTCCCTCTTCTCTTCTTTTTTCTTCTCTCTTCTCGTCTCACATAAATCAGCTGACGGGAGGTACAAGATGTCTCTACCTATTTGAGGCATGTCAGACGGCCAGTAACTACATTGTGGCACAACGCGTTGACTAATATATACCATCCTATCATTAGTTGCGCTGCTGACATCTCTTTTTTTCTTTTTTCGACGGTCACTTGCTTGTGATACACATCTTTCTCCAAATAGGGGAACATTTGTGATTTTTCCCCCTTCCCTAAAAGGGAATGAACTTAAGGCAACAAGTAGCTGGAGTTACTACATTAGTTTGCGGTGCTTAATAATAACGTAGCTCCAAAAATACCAGCAGTACTCGGTGCTCTCGCAAAACTGATTTCAGCGCTTGAAGAGCACTTCATGTTTTTAATTTCAGACCACTGCGCCCGTGATGAGGCAAGTATTTTAAGAATGCATCATGCCCTTTTCGCGTCTCAAAAAAGCTACAGATACGAGCGGTTTCACAATGGTCGCAGTTATCACAGCTTCAAATGAGCAGAGAATCTGAGGCTCATGGTAGCTGATACAGTATAACCAGCCGTTTATATTTGCCAGGTGGATGTGAAATGCCTGCGTCAGAGACTGCTCTCTGTGTCTGTCTGTGAGTGTGTGCTATCCTTGACTGACGTGGACAGTGTTTGCTTAACCTCTTCTGCGCTGCACTACCACGGCCTTGTCAATTTAAGTGTGTGTGTGTGTGTGTGTGTGTGTGTGTGTGTGTGTGTGCGTGTGTGTCAGAGTGAGAAAAAGAGGGAGAGCGAGTCCAGCAATGGTAGCTTTCATTTTTCATGTTCCCAGCAGTATTTTTTTCCAAACAAACCTGCTGAGAAGCAGAGAGAGAGAGGGAGAGAGAGAAAGAGAGGGGTCTGAATCAACACAAATGAGTGATTTTTGTTGTTTTTCTCTTCTTTTTTTTCCGGGGTGGTATGTAATGGTGCTCCCCTACACACCACAATAGGAAACCCTCATTTTAGGCTCTAGCTTTTATTTATTTCTATTCTTTTTTTTGCTGGCTTTGTATTTAGCAGGATTATTAATTTCACTTGGCACATAATCCCACCCTGCCACCCCCTTCAACTTGCTATGTTATTGCAAAGAGAGTGTGTGTATGTGTGTGTGTGTGTGTGTGAATGGTCTCATGCTTTTGCCTCGTCCGGAGGATAAGGCAGTGATTTATGTAACATCTAAGCCCTTTCATATTGTGTATGTTGTACCTTACAAGAGCATGATGAGCAGGCTAGATTAATATTTATTTAGCACAGGCAAATCAAGGATTAAGCAGTCATCATTTTAGCACTAATCCATGTCTCTGGTGAGAGGCAGAGACAAAGAGAGGCAGATTACTAAACACATAACGCCACAAAACCACAATTAGTTGGCGACTCGCTGCGTCGGGGAAGACGCGGGCAGGATGGGGCGCACAAACGCACACTCGGACAAAAATCTTTCTGCTTTTGCTCCACCGTGCCTTTGCTTGCTTACCTATTGTCTGCGCTGTTTGTCTGCCTCTCCCTGGCTTTCAGCTCCTCATTCTCACCCTCCTTCCCTCTTCAAAGCAACCCCTCATTGAAATTAGCAGTGGTTTGTCTGATTCACTCATCTGACGTAAATGCGTCTCATGATCTTTCCACTGTCCGAACACACACACACACACACACACACACACACACACACACACACACTCACAGAGACTGACACACATGCAAGAGCAATGAATACTTCTTTCTTAGCTGCAACCACGTGGGAGAGGGACAGTTTGCTTATACTGTGCGAGTCTACGAGTGTGTGTGTGTGTGTGTGTTACAAGTTGCTTGGGAGTCTGTAAATAAAATTACATTCTTTACTAATTGAGTTAAACTGCTTTGCTGGAGATGTGGCAAAAAAAGATGAAAGCTCCCAGTGTATGTTTTGCATTTGTAAGTAGTGTGTGCGTGAATTTGAGTGTGTAGGGTGGTAATCTAGTTAGCTCTTAGCACTCTCAGGTGGTAGCCAACAGGGATATTGTGTGTATGTGTGTGTGTGTGTGTGTGTGTGTGTGTGTGTGTGTGTGTGTGTGTGTGTATAGTGCTGTTTGTTAGTTCTCTGCTCAAGCTTCAGCATATGCAAAGTGTCAAACTTAGCCTTGCAAAACAGTCAAGAGCCAGAGTAAAAACAAGTAGCGTGTGTGAGTGTGTGTGTGTATGTGCGAGTGAGTGTATTTGTCTGCATGTGCTGTCTGTAGGGGGGCACCCCTCACATGGAGAGTAACAACAAGGAACAGCAAAGGGGCCAAAGAGAGCACTGGAGAGCTGTAGCAGTGTATCGAGGGGTGATTTTGGGAGGGCAGGGTGCGTGTGTGTGTGTGTGTGTGGGTGGGTGGGTGGGTGGGGGGACTGAGGGGGGTTCTGAACCAGATGTGAGGGCGATTGAGGGAAAATGAAAAGAAGAGATAAATAAAAAGAATGAACAGACAAGTCGTGCTGCGATGGAGAAAGACAGGGAGAAGCACAGAGTGAGAGAATGCCATCCTCAGTTCCCCTTTGCCCTCCTTCCTCTCTCTCACCCGGCTACTGAATGTTAATGGCTTTTCTGCCTCACCCCCCCCTTACACACACACATATACACCCCCCCCCTTCACCCCTCCAATCCCTCCCCATGGACACTGCTGCATTGTTTGTGGCAGTGCTTCTATTCTTTCAAACTTAATTACCTTCTTGCCTTTTGTGGCGTCGGGGGCTGGAAGTTTTGCTCTGTGGCAGTGGAGGTCGTCACACATTCTTTGGCGGTGCATTCCCTTAATCTGGGGGGGGGGTGGGTGGGGGAATAGGGTTGGTGTGTGTGTGTGGAAGGGGGGGGGGGGGCAAAAAGAACGTAGAGCGAGGAGGAAGAGTCAAGAGAGGGTAGATCCTACCAGCATGCACTACTAAGGTGGTTGTAGTGCACCCCCACAATCAGCACACACCCCCCCCCACCTCTATCCCCATCCCCATCCTTGTGCACGTGTACGCACGCGTGCACGGTCATAATAGTCAGGGCATAGGCTGCCCTTTGTTTGTGCGGTTCATTTCCAATCAACCCTAATTAACTAGAGAGTGTTTCCAGATTGCGGCAAAAGAAAAATCCCCCACTTTTTTCGCTCCCCTCGGTCCTGGCTGTTTTGAGTCGGAGGAAGGGGGAATGAAAAAAATGGAAGCATTAGCTATGTAGATTGGCTTTGCCTTTGATGCTGGAAAAAATCTTTAGCAAGGGCAGTAAGTGGTGACTGCGACCCGGCAGTGTCTGACTGTTTATTTTCATGTTTCAGTTCGAGTTTAGTTTGAAATATCGCCGCTTCAAAGGCCCCAGACTTGCACATATATAGAGAGTGGATGGTGTAAGCCAAAAGTCCATTTGTAAAAATTCTAATTCCAGACAGGGCTGTCTTTAATCCTCAAAACTTTGTCTCTGTGATACTATAGAAGCAGCAGATAAACAGTGATGCCGAGGCTTCATCATGAAAAACAACTTCACAGAGACAAATCTAACTGGGCTCCACAGTATAAAGGAGATCCTGGAGTCGGTGAGCTGCCTGCCTCTCCACAGTGACTGGGGGACATGATAGATGTTTTCACCTCATCCTGATTGAAGTTAGGATAGGGGCTGCTGTAATCTGACCCAAAATCAGATTTTAGGGCCCATCTGTGGCTTGAGTGATCCGACTCTTTTGTTGCCGCGAGTGAGGGAAAAAGAAGACAAACACGGCCCTCGGGGTCGACTCCTTGTTCTCACCTGGTCAACAAGTTTGTTTTTGCATAGTTGATCATATGACACTCACATTCGGCTGATTATTTTCAGCGTTACCTAGATTTCTTACCTGTGGAACAATGAAATATCAGGTGAGGGCCCGAGGGCAGTGGGTGTATGTTACCTGAGCAACCTATGAGACCAATTTACTTGTCATCAACCTGAGGGATAGAGCCTGCATACCTAAGGAAAAAAAAGGCCACTTCCGTCCTCAACATTTCTCCTCATTATCCTACCCCCCCCTTCCACCTCCTCCTCTAAACCTCAATTCCTCCACCTCCCCTTTCGATCTGAGATCACTGCTCGTGTCGGCGTCATTCGGATTTTGATTTGCTGAAAGGCATTTCTGCGGAGTCGGTAATTTGTCGAACAAGATTCCTGTGCTAAATGGAGTGACGCTTGCTCTAGGTGTCTGGGCCGCGCCTTGCAATAATGATAAGGTGTCTTTTGGTAATGAAGGCCTTGGCTCAGGAGGGAGACACCACGGAAAGGACAGGCGGACAGAGCAGGGTGTGCGTGCTTGTGTGTGTGTGTGTGTGTGTGTGTGTGTGTTTGTGTGTGGTGGGGGGGCGTCGGGGAGATCTACTGCATCTAATATTACACCTCCAGGCAACAAACTAGGGCTGCATGAAAACCCTTTGTGAGGTTAAGAAGTAAAGAAGACAAAAAACACTTGGTCACGCAAAAGCCCTCCCCCCCCGTTTCATCCTTTTGCAATTTTCTCCCTCTGTCCTTTCTTTTAAGACTTTAAACAGAGAGCATTAGGCCCTCTCCTGTGATTGTGTGCATGTGTGCGTATGCGACTGTGCACGCACGCATCAGCGCTCTTTGATGGCAGCCGGAGCTGCTCTCGCATTGTGAGGCAGGAGATAATTCCCCTCCTCCTTCATCCACTTCGTTTTTCATCCCTCCGTTTCTGCATGGCAACAAATAAACAGGTCTAATTAGACCGGAGTAGGCCTATTCATGGCACTGACAGTGGGAGATGGATGCAGGGGCTTTTCACAGCGCCCTTCGCCTTTGTCTTTGGCTAACACTTGGTGACATTTTGATAGAAGATTTGGTGTTAGACTGAGGGGCCACATGCCGAGAGAGGGATGACCTTCCAGGAGACCTCAAGGAACGGACGTATAGCCACGGTCTCACGCTGTCTCCCGACTTTGTTGTTTGACTTTGCCGGCTTTCGTCGGTCACCTTAAAGCATCAGTCTGGATTTAATTTCAGCAGTTATTAGCTGTGCTTCACATGTGGACCCAAACAGTTTGACAAGTCCGGGGAAAATAACCATTTCACGACTAAGATGACCACGTCCCCAAGCGCAGATCGGCCTAATTCCACTGTTTACACAAGTTCTAAATATTCATGGCAGTATTCACGGCACTGTCCACCCTTCCATTAAAGTATCTGACAGTTGGCGATGAAGGATTTGAACCCGACAGATCCCACTGTAAACAAAGACGACAGTGTGGCGACACTGCAATTACAGGTTTAGCATTTAACAGGCTGCATCTCTGGCTGATGCGTGATAGTCTGAGGAGAGGACAAAAACAGGAGGAGCCGCTGACATCACCAGGAGCTCAGCGTCGCAGGTCGGTTGCTGTGAAACAGCATGTATCATCGGCGTGTTGATTACAACTTCTTCTAAATGACATAGCCTCTGTTTTGTCATGTCGCATTGGAGATCCAACTTCGACTTAGCCGGAAGTGCTGTAAGAATAGCCCAAGTCAGACGGGAGTAGAGTTGGGGAAAAGATTTTTAAAAAAGTGTAAAAATCCCCTTCTTTGGACTGCCTCTGTCTCTCAGGGAGCTACTGAAAAGCAGACTGAGGGACAGAGAGGGAGAGAGAGAGAGGAGGGGGGAGAAAAACAATAGGCCAAGGAGTCTTTTAGCCCCCTTCTCCCATCAGAACTAGCAGTGTCCAAACCAGGCATTCCAGAGCTATTATTTGCCTCTCACTGGATCTGATCTGCCACTTTAATTACCTTAGTGTATGTGTGTGTGTGGGTGTGTGTGTGTGCGAGCCTGTGTCCATGTGCATGCGCGTGAAAGCAAGGGGACATGCTTAATTAAAAAACAGAGGTTGGAGCAGCTCAGGCCATCTCTTTTGTTCTTGTGTTAAAAGAGGGGGAACTGTTTCTGCAGCGTGGAAAAACCTGGGCTTCATTGTCAGCTTGCTTCTCTCTATGTATCTGCCGATCTGTCGCTCTCTCTCAAATGAAAGTATTCTGGTTGGTTAGCAGAGCAAGAAAGCCAGTGGGGGAGAGGGAGAGAGAGAGGAAGGTTTCTGAGCTTGCAGTAACATGATCCGCTTTAAAAGAAGCAGCAGTGGGCACCACTGCTGTGAAAGGTGCAAAGCCTGGGGAATGGAGCAAAAACAAAAGGAGCCAAGGCACAGAACTATTCCATCTAGAGCGAAAATGTCCAATAATCAGCTTTTATAGGCCACGTGTATTATATATATAATTTTTTTTATATTGATCTGTGCTTGATTTCGGTGTCCAAAATGTTACTTTGAGCTCAGGAAGGAAGCACAAGAAAATCTACCCATTTGAGAGCAAGACCAGACATCTCCTCACCTCTCTGTTCAGCTACACTAAATTAACACCCACACCAGGCTGCATTAAAGCATGTTGCTCTTTCACAAGATGGGACGGGCCTGACCCCTTAAATGTTGCAATCAACAGGAATCCCTTCATTGCCATGTGACCCACATACACTTTAGATATTTCCCGGAGGTCCATTAATACATATTATTTGTATAACACTCAATAATACTGTCATAACTGTGTATATCTATATTTGTGTGAACGTTAGATCACAAACCCCACAACTCCACTGAGCTACTAGCATTTCCTGCTAACATAGTTGTAGCGACGCTCTTTTGAAAGGGCTCTGCGATGGACTAAATGATGAATGGTAAATGGACTGGCTCTCATATAGTGCTTTTCCGGTCTTCATGACCACTTAAACTTGCTTATGCTATATTTTTTTATCCCAACCTACTAAACAGGCAATTTGTGCGTAGACCCACTCTGCTTGTATTTTGTGTTAATCTGGCTTTGCATATCAGCGCTTTGTCGCTGGCACAGTTAATGTGTTCTGCAACAATCAAAATCATGGACTTTAATGTTATTGTTGGCAGGCAGGACACATGCAAACAGCAGCTAACCTGTTAGCTTAGGGGTGATATGTCAGTGCCAAGTGCTTAACACATTGGCTTATCCATAAGACATAATTCCATACTTAAAGTGTTAGGTGATGCATAATTCATAAACCGCAGTGTTTTATGTCCGAGCCACAATTCAAAGGGGTTGCTCCCCAATGAAATAAGCAGTGAAATGACACCACTGACAAGTAGTAAATCCTGTCGTATGTGTCGCATTAGCTCTCAAACCCACTGCTTCTGAACAGCTTTACCCTCAATCACATTTAACACGAGCCTGGGTGAGAGGGACACTGGCGGAAAAATGAAATATGTTTATATTTGACTGCAGGAACAAGCCCAGTGTGTTGTTTTGGCGCTAGGTGAGCACCAGAGGATGATTTATGGAGAACATTTCTTTTGGCCCCGCTGCCAAAATCATTGTTTTCTTCCTGTGTTATGCAGCCATATCTAAAGTCAAGATAAATTTGTGGTGGAACGGGCTGATTGTGTGAGTCAGAGCCATGCCTTCTTGGGGCATGACACATATGTGGCCTCTATCAACTCCTCGCTTGTTTAGATTGCAAAGCTAATTGCTGCTGTGTATCTTTACAATTACAAGGGAGAGTTAACAGCATGTTTGTATGATGGTGTGCGCATGTAGAAAACCATTCATACAAACTCCAGGATTTATGCCTTAGGCTAAAAGTCTCTTAGATCAACTGTAATAATCCTGTTTCTTCTTGATTTAACAGTCGGGTTGGGTTTGTCAGGGTTGCAGCGTTCAATATACATCATTTCAAGGAGAAGAAGACATTTTTGCTCTACATTGATATGCAAGACCATACCTACATATATGTTTAGAAGCTGATTCTATCATGTACATCTACATTGCACAGCTATCTCTTGCCTTTAGTAATGCTGAACAGATAAGCACTAAAATTCATTTTCTGCTCCTTGTGAATTTTTCTTTAATCTCCCAAATAGAGAGGCAGAAACTGAGTGAAACACATAGAGCGAAAATATCATTTCTCTTTTAATCTATCACTAGTCCCCATGGCATCATCTCCGGGATATGTCAGATTAGACCTGATTATAGCGCGTGCACCCACATGCACCCGCAAACATACTCACACACATGTTTGATTTCCTTCCTCACGCTTTCACTGTCCCTCCCACTGGCTTTGTTTAGCCCTGGATTGTTGCGGATTAATCCTCTAATTGCTTTGTAGCTTTGTTGTGAGAGAGAGGGAGTGTAGAAAAAGAGAGCGAGAATTAAGCAGCAGGTGGATTGGGTTAAAGGTTAACATGGCTCTTTAAAGCTTTCTTTTAATGCCAGCTCATTTACACGCAAGCATCTGAAAGGCGCTGGTACTGTATCAAGTTATAAAAAAAAAAACACTGGCATGCACAACTAGTTCTCATTTGTTGCATTTAGCTGAGCAAGTAAGCAGTTTCTTTTAAGTCGTAATGAAGTTTCAGCTCTCAGACTTCCAGTCTGTTTTTCTTTTTCTGCCTTTGTAGCCTTGACGAAGTTTTTTCTCTCGTACTCCTTCGGTGATTTGAGCTTATGATTACAAAATGAAATGACTGTCGGATGCTGTCTGAGTTTGGGCGCTCGGGAGGCAATCTTTTACATAGTGTGCATGTGTTTGTGTGTGTGCCTTTGCATTTGTACCTTGTTGTGAAAAGCCAAGAGATTGAAGTAGCGAAGGGTTGAGAGATGGGCAGCCGCCCAGGATTGATAACATCTCACTGGTATTCCAAACATCATTCCTCATGGAAGCTTGTTCACTCGCTCGTTCTCTCATTCTTTTGTTTGTAACTAGAGTTTGAGAAAAACATCTGAAATACTTTGGATCTAAAAAACAAAATACAATTAAAGTTAAATAGTTAATTTTCTGATTTATTCCTGTGTCTGTATCGTCTAGAAACACTTGTCAATGGATAGTGCTGTACCTTTCCTCTGTTCAAGTACCGTCACACAGCTGCGAGACAATATGCAGTTTCTTATTTCTCTCGTCCTCACAGCGTCTATGTCATTCCTTCAGGGCACTAATAGGTTAATAGGTGCTGCCTAATTAGCAACTCCTGACTGGTAACAACATGCCAAGACTGATTTAGCCAATGATTGAAGACTCCTCTATCTCCAGTCCACTTTTCCTCCTAAAGGAAGATAACCAACTTTTCCACATACAAGTTATTTGATAAAGTTGATGGATACATGCTACCCTTTGCACATTTGAGTGTATACAAAGACTTGGCAGTACTAGCCTGACATCATTTAACACCACATTAGCACAAAGGGGACACAACAGAGACAGAACTGTCTCCAGCCTCCAGTGTTGCACAGTGGTATGTCGATCAAAGAGTCTGTTTACTAGACAATTGGGTTATTCCCATAAACGTCCCTACTGCCAGCTGCCATGGTAGCTGCTTCATTCATTTATACCTAATTTCCCCTGTTTTCGTCTTGGGTCCCTTGGGCCAATAAGAGACAAAACTTTTGTTCAATGGTGTTTTTTCTGTGGTTGTCTCAGGCTGCCAGTTATAAGACAAATATGCAAGTTGAAACATATTGGATTTTTCCACTTTTCAAAGGTTGTTAAGACGCATTTGCTACTTAATGTCATTCATAGTTTTTGTAGATGATAGGTACATAATTTTAATTTCATAATTCACTTATTCTGCCTACACTAATCAATCTCATCTAAATATGGCCCACAGTGACGCAGGTGTACTGGGGTTGGCTGTAAGATGAAAGTAACCTCGAAAATTGAAAGTAGTTTGGAATAATTAATCTCATTTCTGTTTTCTGTTTTCTCCTCTTCTTCTTCTTCACTTTAGGTCCCTGTTAGGCTGGATGAGATGAGATCCCTATGTAGTGGTCGTCATGGCAACTTGTGACTCTCCCCCTATGGTGTCATCACGGCAGCAGGAACATGGTGGCCAGAGGCTGGACACTGCTGCTGAGGACAACTCCGTCATTGCCATGGAGACCAGTGTCGCCAACAGCAACGCCAATAACAACCAGTTGTCACCTGCCACCATTGGCGAGCCGGAGAACGGCCTTGGAGAGCCCACTGTGAGCCCACTGAGGTCCACCGCTACCCCCACCACTGTCAGTGCAACCACCGACCCTGCAACTGAGCAGAGTCGAAGAGAAAGCTTTACTACCGGTAACAAAGTGAGTGTTACCGGGACTTTACCAGGAGTAGGAGGAGGAGCAGCTTTGGGTTCGGACTGTTCTGCCCCTGCCACATCTCCTGTGGCACCGGCAAAGGAGATCCCCTGCAACGAATGTTCTAGTTCCTTCTCCAGTTTACAAAAATACATGGAGCACCACTGCCCCAACGCCCGCCTGCCTACCGCTGGAGGTCACGAGGAAGGTGAGGACGTTGAAGGGATGGTAGGGGAGGAAAGTGAAGATGAAGGAGAGCACGTGGTGGGTGCTGCAGAAGTGGGGGATATGAACAGTGAGATGGAGATGGAAGACGATAGCGATGTGGAGAATCTGTGCAGCGAGATCATCTACCAGCCCGATGGCTCTGCCTTCATCCTGGAGGACTCCAAAGAGCAGCGTGGCAACCAGGGGGGGCTCTCTGGGCCTCTCCAATTCAGGGGCCTGCTGTCCCCCCAGACCTTCCCCAATGCCCAGGTCAGCAGTGGCCAGAGCGGCCTGAGCCCAGGGGGGGAGCGGTTGGAGCAGCCCGCTGCACCCATGTCCTTCTACCCCCAGATCATCAACACCTTCCACATCGCCTCATCCCTGGGGAATAAATCCCTAGCGACCGACCACCCCTCCTTCCCAAATACCTCAGCTGGAGGGCTGGCGGGCGCTGGTCCCGTGTTGCACAGTTTCCGTGTCTATGACCTCCGCCACAAGAATGACAAAGACTATCTGACGGCGGATGGTGCAGCCAAAAACTCCTGTGTGTCCAAAGATGTCCCCAACAATGTGGACTTGTCCAAGTTTGAGGGCTGTGTGGCCGATGGACGGCGGAAGCCTGTGCTGATGTGTTTCCTTTGCAAGCTGTCTTTTGGCTACAGCCGTTCCTTCGTGACACATGCTGTCCATGATCACCGAATGACCCTGAATGATGCGGAGCAAAAGCTTCTGAGCAACAAGCATATCTCTGCCATCATCCAGGGCATCGGCAAGGACAAAGAACCTCTTATAAGCTTTCTGGAACCAAAAAAATCCCCCAACTCTGGGCTATCCCACTTTCCCACACCTGCCAACTTTCTAGGGCCAGACACGGGGCTCCGCGGCTTGTGGAATGCTTTCCACAGTGGTGGGGAGAGTGCCGATTCCCTTCAGGCAGGTTTTGCCTTCCTGAAGGGCAGTGCCAGCAGCTCCTCCAATGACCAAACCCCCAGAACCCAAACCATGCCAAAGGCTGAGACCAACCCAAACCTCGGGGGAGGGGCTGGTGCCCACAGAACCCCCAGCGGGAGTTCGGCTGCTGCTGCCACTGGTGGCAACCCGGAAGGTCGGAACTCTGATAGTGACTGCAAGGGCCGCGTTAGGGACACTTGCTCTTTGCAACCCAATGGGCCAGACCTGAGCCAGTACCCGCCCATCAAGCGGGAGCCCGGTGCAGTGGGAGATGAAAGTCCAGAGCAGGACGAGGACTCTTATTCCAATGGTGGTGGAGTAGAAATGGAGGCAGACGAGGAGGAGGAACAGGCCATTTCATTGGCGATGACAGGCCAGCGGGCTGACAGCACCAGTAGCAAAGATTTCCCTCTCTTAAACCAAAGTATTTCCCCCCTTTCCAACAGTGTGCTAAAGTTTAACAGTGACAGCAAAGGCCCTGCATCCAGCTCCTCTTCCTCTATGGCTGTATGTGAGAAGCTGGAGATGGAGAAGAGCCGACTGTCCACTGCCCTGGCAGCTGCCAGAGAGCGGGAGAGCAGCAACGACTCAACAAGTGAAGCCCTGGCAGGACGGGATGGGTCATCCCCATCCTCCCATCCTCTTGACATGATTATGGTGCGCAGAGATGATGAGAGCCCTGGTCCACTGCATCAGCACACAGGAAACCCCAGCACACCTGGAACTCCAGGGACACCTGGTACTCCTGGTCCAGGTGAAGGGTCCCCAGGTAGCGGTGTGGAGTGTCCCAAGTGTGACACAGTCTTGGGATCATCAAGGTCCCTTGGAGGGCATATGACGATGATGCATTCTCGCAACTCCTGCAAGACGTTGAAGTGTCCCAAGTGCAACTGGCACTACAAGTATCAGCAGACGCTGGACGCTCACATGAAGGAGAAACATCCGGAATCTGGTGGATCTTGCGTGTACTGCCGCACAGGACAGCCTCATCCTCGTTTAGCCCGAGGCGAAAGCTATACCTGTGGATACAAGCCTTTCCGCTGTGAGGTCTGTCCATCTAACTTTTTATCTCAATGGATTTGTTTGGTTTTTTTTCTTTCAGTTTTTATTTTTTTACTTTTGAAAATTCAAATTGTTCCTTTAATTATACTTATTGCGTTGGGTTAATTTACCAACTTCCATCCTCGAATTATCAAAAACTAATCACTTGGTCTGGTGGACATATCCGCATAGAGAGAGATTATGATAATCTTGGCATGTAATTTGCTTTCGAAACCAATTATTAGTCACAGACAGTGAACTGAGAAGTTATGCTGACCTCTAAAGCAGGAAATCTTAACTTGATTGAAAATTCACAGTCATGCAGCAGAGAAGAGTTACATATATTTATTTCTCTCTTTATTCAACAACATCTATCACAACAATAAAGGTAAAGGTAATTACCTGGAATGACTGGCTAAAGGATTTTGAAACCATGATACCAAATTAATTGTCAGACCTTGTTTTCTTTTGTTGTAAATCTATTTGCGTGTTTACTTTGCCTGACTGAATGCGCTCTCTCCTGTTAGGTATGCAACTACTCAACCACCACCAAAGGCAACCTTAGCATCCACATGCAGTCGGACAAGCATCTTAACAACGTACAAACACTCCAGAATGGTGGCAGTGAGGCACAGTACAACCACAACCATGCCAACCCTGTGCCCAGTGCCAGCCTTGGTGGAGGCTGTGGTGCACCCTCGCCATCCAAGCCCAAACAGAAGCCCACTTGGCGCTGTGAGGTAATAAAATGAACAGAGCGTCATTGTAACACTGTGTTAGCAACATACCAATTTGGTCGTTTCAATGTCTACACAATGAGCCACTTATTTCTCTCTGCGTCACTATGTCTATTATTTTTCTTGGCTACATCATCTGACCTCTGGTCATTATAAAACACAATTTTTCATACATTCTAATGTCATCTTTACTGTTGAAACAAGAAAACACCATCTTGGCTAAAATACGCATCAGATTTTATCCAAATGAATTATGTGCTTAGGCTTAGGTCGCTTCAATTGCTGTTTGTGTGAAAAGTGTGAAAAAGTGACAAAGCAGTCAGATGCTGAAAAATATTAAATGAATCCGTTTTCTCCCTACAGGTGTGCGACTATGAGACCAATGTGGCACGGAACTTGCGAATCCATATGACCAGTGAGAAACACATGCACAACATGATGCTGCTTCAGCAGAACATGAAGCAGATCCAACACAGCCTCCATCTGGGCCTGGCTCCAGCTGAAGCGGAGCTTTACCAGTACTACCTGGCTCAAAACATGGGCTTAGCAGGTGTGAAACTGGAAAGCCCGGCCGGCAGCAGTGGCCCAGAAGCCCAGATGATGCTTAACCCGTTCCCACTAGATCCAGCAACCGCAGCTGCTCTCGGATCTGGTCTCGGTGAGTGACGCTATTAGTTGAGTAAAATCAGATTCACCTGTGTGATTTTTATGCGTTAGGTAATTTGAAATACAAAATAATGCATTTACTTTAAACAAAACCATTATTTTAAAGCAAGTGCTTCTTCCATTTTTTTTATCTCTGTTGCTTTTTATCGGTTTTGTTTTTTACATCTGATGCCATCTGGGTATTGTTTTTATCTCTGTGCCTTTCCTTTGTTGCTCTTCATTTTCTCCCTGCCCCCTCACCTACTCTTTTTCTGTTTCCCATCCTTTTTACCTTGCCCCCCTTGCCGCACCCTCTTCTCTTTCTCTTTTCCTCTTATCTCTGCTCTCATATTGTCCCTCTGTCATTGTCTCCTTTCTTTGACCCCTCTCACTGATTAAAAAATGATTATGAGACGCCACATGAGAATTATTCTTAATCTTTCATTTGTAATTTTCTTAAGTCAGCTTAATCCCCCCCTCCACACACACACACACACACACACACACATACTCACATACGCACACATACGCACACACACACAGGCACACAACCCCACCTTCACTCACCCTGGATAGAATACACTCACACACATATGTGTGCACATATACACATGCACATAGACACACTCTCTCACAGCAGGAAGCGGATTCCCGTAGGAGTGAGAGAGATTTAACAATGACCCTGCAGTGTTACACACCCACTCCCTCCTCTAGTGTGGAGGTCACAGCCCAGCTAGCAGATGTACTCGCAGTGAATTACACTGATAACACACCGCTCCCCATAGTGAGCGCAGTTGTACATAGAGTTAGATGTTGTGACCAGGATGTTTATGCATTGAAATTGTCACACATTCACACAAATGCATGCATCGATGAACAGCATGCATATGCACATGTAATAGAATGGATGTAGACACGGACACACACAGTTCAATTTAAATTTAAATTCATGCATATACATATATATATATATATATATGTCTATACACACACACACATATTTGTATATATATTCAATTAGTATAATTTATAAGCCCATTCTGTGAACAGAGAGGCTTTGGTATCGCACATAGGGAGACACTGAAGGGATCAAACGAAAGAGTTAATTACGTTTGTACAAATGGCAGATCTGCTTTTTTTCGGTCAGAGGGTGGGTGGGTGGGTGGGCAGGAGAAAGAGAAAACAAGTGTAATGCATTGATCAGCTTTTCAAATCTGTGCGTGGATGTGAGAAAAGCCTGGAGGCCTCAAACCGTTGCCCCGCCATTGCTGAGAGCAGTAATTAAAGCTACCTGATGAGCGAGTTAGCAAGTTGAAAAGGATGATTGTAATTGATCCTGATTCAATCCTATTAGGGTTTTTTATAGACAAGACTTTGTAAGGAGCGCTAGTCCTCTGTTAGGCTTTATTTTATCAAATCCTTTTGTATGAGAGAGGCCTGCATAGAGGACTCACTTCTCTCTTCACACTTAATTTCATTAAAAGAGCCTTTTCTCTTTTTCTCTTTTCCCTTTATCCCTCTCCATGTATGCCTTTCTTTCATTTTCATGGGAGCTCCGTCTTTGTCATACCTCTTTGTTTTTTTGCACCATTCGTCTTGCCGTGCTTACCGCCTGCCTGCTATGCTTCCATGTATGTAATCCTTATGGCAGGCTCGCTGCTGAAAGACCTTTATGTTTCCTGTCTAACCTGGGCTTCCGCTCTTTCTCTCCCCGCAGTGAACAGTGACTTGTCCGCGGAGCTGCGTCTCCCCGGCGGTCAACTGATGGCAGACGACCTGTCCATGTTGTCCTCGGGTGCAATGGGCGGCATGTCCTCGTCGGACCCCTCCCTCTCCTCCTTGTCGCCGCCGATCAACGACCCCTCGCTGCGCCTCTACCAGTGCGCCGTGTGCAACTGCTTCTCCACGGACAGCCTGGAGGCCCTCAACGCCCACGTCAACGCCGAGCGCTCCCTGCCCGAGGAGGAGTGGCGCTGCGTGCTGGGCGACGTCTACCAGTGCAAGCTGTGCAGCTACAACACGCAGCTGAAGGCCAACTTTCAGCTGCACTGCAAGACAGACAAGCACATGCAGAAGCACCAGCTGGTGGCCCACATCAAGGAGGGAGGCAAGGCCAACCAGTGGAGATTAAAGTGCGTGGCCATTGGCAACCCCGTGCACCTCAAGTGCAACGCCTGTGACTACTACAGCAACAGCGTGGATAAACTGAGGCTACACGCCACGAACCAGAGGCATGAGGCTGTCATCCGCCTCTACAAGGTAAAGAACTGCCTTTTTTCGAAACCTTTTGGGGAGTATCGTGCAGAAACATGTCCAGTCTCAACTGAGAAATTGGCATCTTGTCAAAGTGCACACGGAGAGGTGCGTTTTCGCAGGACACTGTAAATCACAGTATATTGCTGTATGTTGTGTAAAATACAGCTGCAGCTCTGGTAGCGCTCTCAGAGGAGCACATCTGAGGGCAGCAGCAGGCATTTTAAGTTCACATTCAGAAAAAGCACACATGTTTTTATTTAGAAAGAATTTGCTCCATCCTGTTAACTGCAGTGTCACATGGATACGAAGTTCCCATGAGAATGGAATGACAGAGATGGAAAAGGCCACTGTTCAAGCACTCGGGATGATTTCCATCAGATATGGGTAGATGCCCCGCTTATGACCAGCTGGCACTACTGTTGCTGTTAATTACACACAAGTCACGTAGTATCAGCGAGTTTCGAATGTTTCAAAGTTTTGATTATCTTCAGCTGTCAGTTGAGCTTGTTTTTTTCCAGCTGTAAATAATTCTGGAATAATTTAAGAATTTGTTTTCATGATAACGGTTCAGAGGCACATTAACAACTTAGTTTTGAACAATGCACAATGAAATTAGATCACACTCTCTCTCCGCATGTGACTCCTGGTCCGGGATCCCTATTTGAGGCACAGATACGTTAAGAACATTAAGATACCCCCCCCCCCATTTGAGGCACAGATACATTAAGAACATTAAGACACCCCCCCCCCCCCCCCCCAAAAAAAAGCGTATCCGAATAATAGGGTTTTTTTTGTTTTTTTTTAAATGATTCTAAAAATTGCTTGGGAATTTTAATGAATGCTGACAAGTATGGAAATGCATTTTATTCAGCACTTTTTTTGTAATTGATGTTCCCAGAAACGCACAGTGTTTAGCGTGCAGACTACGCACACAGCCCTCCTGCAGACAGCACTGTTCTTCAGGCCGGGGTTTATTTGGTCATGACTTGTCACGGGGTTCGCCCACTAGTTGCCCATCAAAGCAGTGAACTCACACCGGAGTCAGTTCATTAACTAATTAAACTCTTCACACTGATCAAGCTATAAACAGCCTCTGTTCCGACCCAAGCGATATTTGGCGTCTCTCTCCTCCACAATATATTTAAGGTGACTTCGTTTGTCAGACGTCTCCTTCAGCTTAATAGGATGCTGTTACATTTCCGAGGCTTTGACCTACAGGACAGGATCAAGTGCATTACATTAATGAGGATTTCTTTACAACTGTATCCAACGTTTGGCAGTGGGAGGTGTTTGTGTGTGTGTCTGCTTGTGTGTGTGTGAGTGTGTGTGAGAGAGAGAGAAAGAGAGAGAGAGACTTAGATCCAGAGGCGACAGTTGTGAGGGGATTTAATAATGTTTTCAAAAGCAGAACTTATGATATATTAACAGCAGTAACACATCATTTTATTTTATTTTTTACTCTCGAGCCTTTTTCTTTTTTTTTTTTTGAATTTTCAAATTCGTTTTTAATGAAACTGGAAATCCGCATGAGATAAAATGACACGCCAGAAAGATTCTGATTAGGATGTGAGCCTGGAACAGCCAGAGCGGTCCCACACTGACCCAACAAAATTTAGTCACTCGTTTTTTTTTGCCCCGAGGAATGGCATTTGTCCGTAAATCTGTGACCAATTCTTAGTTGCAGTTCCGAGGCTTGAGTGGATTAAGCACGCTGGCATTCTTAGGTTTATTTAAAACAGTCGTAGTTGACATAGACAGGATGTACATATTGACGCAGAGTTGGCTTACAGTCTGGCAAAGGCTGAACTTGGCAGGGGATGAGTTGAAGATGTCTATCCCCGGGGATTGTTCACTAATTGCGCTGAAATATTTCAGATTTATACATTCTTAAGAAAAGTGCTGCTCGCACACTGGCCTACATTAGCTGAGGTCTCTACCTGTGGGATCAGCTTGATTAGCCCACGCTAATCAGGATCTCTTTAGGTCAGACAACTGTAGCACAGCACGTCTGTATGTGTGTACCTATGTAAATACATTTAGAGATTTATTAGCAGGGAGTGGTAGAATGGTGAAATGAGGCTTCGCTGGTCGTTCGGAGGAAGCTATTTATATCAGATGTGATTAAATGAAAGAACCACAATCACAGTACAAACAGAGAACCTGTGAAGACATGATATAAAGGCTTGTCTTACTATATTCCTAATTTAGGACTTGTTTTGCTTTCCAAGGGAGTATCCTTTTAGGCACATACAAATACAGCGCAGGCAAGGCAAGCAAGGGTCATCCCAGTGCCCCCTGTGTGCACCCATGCACCCCTGTACCTCATCTACCCACCCACCTACCACACAGGCCTCAACAAATCTGTTCCACAGATGACGCTTTTAATGCCTCTGGCAGAAATCCCACTATTTTACCCTTGGACATGTGGTAGTAAAGCAGAGAGTGGGGGAGTGGAGCATAGAGCGGCAGAGCAAAAGCAGAGGAAAAAAAAAATCATTTCTTTATTTGACCAGAAAAACACCTCTCCTTTTATGTATTGGCAGAGGTGAAAAGCACATGGGGATGGAGGTAGCTTGGCCGGGCGCATAAAAGATCCGAGTGTTGACGACTTTACCATCTGGTTTTTTGGAAACACAGAATATCTTTATGGCATGGGAAACCATTTGAAGATACAAACAAAAAGCATATTCAGGAGATTTTATGGCTGCTTTGTAGCAGCAATGGAGTACTTCTGAGGGGAATTGAGAGTTTGAAAGTGTTTTTTTCCAGACTTTTAAACAGCAATAGGGAAATGACATTAACAGCACACGGACATCAAGTCATTCGGTGTCCAGGGCACAGCAGGTGGCGCAGGAAGTCGCAGACCTTATATGGAAGAAGCGGACGTTTACACCTCGCTGCTTATTGGAGAGGAACCGCTTGAAACCCGATTTGCGGCTGCACCTTTTTAATGAGAATCCTGCCGGACTGGGCCATTTTCCACATTATTACTCATGACAAACAGAACTTAGTGAGAAATTAAAAGTGCGCCTCGCTTCAATATTATCACAGCTGTCGAGTGCAAATCTTAATTCCCCCAGAAAACACGGTAAAGCACAAAATGGAAGATGTTTCAACTTAGCCTTTTGCGCGTCTGCAGCCTGTGAGGTAAGCTTGCATTAAATGTTGCCGTAGCGTGGCGTGTCCATAGCTGGCCCCAACCCCCGCTTGGCTTAGTGTCCAATATGATGATGTATGGCTACGTTATGATTTTTAATAACAAACAAGGGCCTTAATACACACGGAGAGAGGAGTAAATCTGTCAGTGCCATTCACAAGTGCTGCAGGGCTAAGTAGGGGGTTTAGACTGTACGTAGGGACTGTGTGTGTGTGTGCGTGTGTGTGCGTATGTGTTTGTGTGAGTGTGTCCCCACCGAGCTTTGAGGTGAGGATCTGGACTGTGCTGGCCCCTGGGTCATTAGGAGTTGAGAATGTTCATGGTCAATGTGGCATGGACCGGGACCACACGCACACACACGTACACACACACACACAGACACACACACACACACACACGTTGAGACGCACAGTGTGTCTCACAGGCTGTGGCACCTGTTTCTCAGATGGCTGTTCGAATAAATCTTAAACTGTCCTCAGCCGCCACCACCCCACCCCTGTCTGTCCGTCCAGCTTTCCGTCATAATTCAAGCGGAAATGGACGTCCGGGGTCCACTGCACATTTCCATGTCTCTGTTTTTCTTTTCTACTCTTTTTTTTTCCCCCTTCCCTCTCTTCCCGCACGCTCTCCTTTGAACTCAGAATCTCAGCCTTATAAAATGCTCAACTTTTTACGATCGAGATGGAGAGAGAGAGAGAGAGAGAGAGAGAGAGAGAGAAAGAGAGGGGGGGGGGCAGGACGTTTAGACCCCGAGCGAGAGATAGAAAGTGTCTGTCTCACCCGCTCCCTTTGTTTTGTCTCTGACTCTCCCCTTCTCTCGTTCTCACTCTTTCTATCTCTCCCCCGGGGAGCTGCAGATAGGCCATCTCATTACCCATGATCCCCCTGCCTGCCAACGCCATGGCCGGGAACGAAGGGGTGGGGGGAATTAAAAGGGGGGGGGCATGAGAGGAGGGAGGAAGGGGGGGGGGAAGAAGAGGAAGAGGAAAGGTGACTGGATTTGTAGATGCATGCGAGTCTCCCCTGTTCCTTATTCTCCTCATCTGCTTTGTGTTTTTATGTTTTTTTTTATTTATTTAATTGCTTTGCTTATTTCCATCAAGAAAGGAGAGGGGGGTGCATTTCCCCCTCTCTCTGCCCCCCTTCCCTCCTCCCTCCCTCCCCCCTCCCTAACACTTTATTCTCCTCCATCTCCCTCAGATGGAGATGGCTGTGCTTATGCATCTGTGATATTAAGTCTACCGCTGTGCCTTGGCTATTAGCAAGGGTCAACCCTGCCCACTCTCATTTGAAAATCAAATGGCCCTATATATATGCAGCCCAAATTATTGGACTGTCATTTGGACTCGTGTGATGGGGAAATGGACAGGAGATTGACTCTCATAGATTTGCATAAAAAGCCATTGTACTGCTCTCCGGAATAGAAAAGAGACTGGATCTATTTCAAATGCATGGCACCATTTATGACGTGCACACGCACACACACATGCACAGTGAAGGCATGTGCGCAGACACACAGATACGGCACTCACCTGTACACATTTGTAGTCTTGGTTATCAATTTACCGTTTCCCACTTGAGCCCGTCGTCGACTCGTACCCAGACGCCGGCTCTTGATCACGGCGTCCTTGTCTCACACTCGCAGACAGATTTAAAGAGTTGCCGTTCCCTTCAAACAAGAATGTTCGCCGACACTTCACACTAGATGCTACTTGACTGCACAATATGGATTTTCATGTTCTGTCATGGAGACGAATGATGCAGCCGGCTGCCGAGAGTTCAGCCTGGTAAACCTGAAACGGAGTGAATTCTCCCCAGTGTCTTTTTTTTGGGGTCCCTACTTTTCTGTTTCTCTATCTGTCTGTCTTCCCCTCTCTTCTACAAGTTGTTGGTCCCCCCTCCCCACCCTCTCCACCACACACACACACACATGCACACACACACACACACATACACACACCTCTCCTGCGTCTGGGGCAAAGAGAAGCAGGTTAGTAGATTATTCAAATTGTCTTCCCTTTCACCTGCGTGCAGATTACAATTGAAATCTTTCAGAGGTCCAGGGGTGCTCGAGTGGGGGGGGGGGGGGGGGGGGGGGGGGGGGGTGCAGGGTGGGGGCTAATTAAAGCATAAAAGCAGGTGTGTGTGTGTTTGTGTGTGTGCCCTGTCGCTTTGTGGTTTTGACAGAGAGCTTTGAATGGACGGACTTCCCCACCCTCCCCCATTCCTCCTAATAATCCTCATAGATATTAATAAGAGTTTCGCCTCAACCAGATGGTCTGCAAAGAGTGTGTGTGTGTGAGTGTGTCCAGCTCGGTCCAGCCCCTGATTGACACTCATATGTAATGTCTAATTACCACAGCCACCCCCAGCCGGCCCCCGTCCTCTCTCCTCCTGTGAATTAGTTCAGGCGACTCGGATGCCTTTTTTTTCTCCCCCTGCCTTCATCAAGGTGTGTTTTTTTTTTCTTTTTTATTCCTCCTACAACAAAGAAACAGACAGGCCCCGCTTTCCTCGTATTAATAGCCAGATGTGATCCCCTTCATAACCGTCCCCGTCCTCGCTCACAGAGCGGCCGGTCACCTTCGGGCTGGGCCCGGGCCGGGGCCAAGCCATTTGTCCGTGTGCAGGAGACTGTGAAGCAGATCTGGGCTGACAGGTATGGGAACGATAGCAGAGAAGGGGGCTGCGAGGGAGGGGTCTCTGTCTTCCAGACCACCAGAAGGAAGGGAACATCGCTGGGATACAGGAACAAAGGAGCTAGCAGGAGTTTGTCTTTTTTTGTCTTTTTTTTTTCCACCCCCCCCACCACCCCACCCCCCTTGCCTCATCTGAACCCTCCCAGCCTGGCTACATCCCCCAACACCCACCCCAAATACACACCGCCCTCCGTCGTTCTACTCACACACTCCTCCTTCCTTTTTTTCCCCCTATCCTCCTACTCCTCCCTTCTTTTCACCCTCCTTTTCTCTCTTGGGTCTTGATCATCCTGTCGGGTTCAAAGATAAGCAGAGTGTTTAGAGAAAAAACAAAAAAAAAAGTATAGTAATCAAAGAGGGCGCATGATCTTAGATGTGATCTCTCGGGGCACGTTGCCTTCACTTTTGATACCTTGATTTGATCAGAGGCTCGTCAGACAGATCACATGGCAGCGAGATCAGATAAATATTTTTATGTAAGTTCATTAGTGCTACTTTTGACTGTCTGACATTAAAATGCGAGCCTAATTTGTCTGAAAGTTGTCTTGAATATCTCAGCACTGTAATATTGTGTGTGTGTGTGTGTGTCAATTAGGGACATGCAGCAGCTATTCCTGAAATAGTCTGAAATGTTACAGCAGCTGGTATTTAGATAGCGCCATCACGCTCCGGCCCCCCCACCCCCTCATGAAGCTATCAGGATATTGATATGGACAAAGTTGAACTGAAATACTCCTCAACGCCCTTCCAAATCAATAATCAATCGATCGGAGGTAATTGTGCCTCCCTTGGAACGGTCCCAAGTCTCTGTCTCTCTCTTTCTCTCTTGCTTCCTCTCTCCTTCTCACACTCTCTCTGTCATTATCAGCATGTGGCCCAGGATTCGGCATTTCAGCATTCCAGCTGTAATTGATTTTAACCATTAGGTGCTCAGTGAATAGATAAGTAGTGGGAGATATTCGATTATACGGTGAAAGAGAGGGACGGGGATGAAAAGAGGGGGAGAGTGAGTGAGAGAGAGGGAGAGAGGGGAGGGTGCAGGATTGAGGGATGTTGTGCCGGAGCGGGAGAAAGAGGAACTGACCTGTCCTGCTGTCTATCCGTCTCTAGCGCCGGTCTTTCCATCCTTGCAGCAGCACAATGCCGCTGACCTCCTGCGAGTTCAAGCAGCTTAGTTTCTGCGAGGTAATCCCTAATGCTTTGAAATAGACCTGATAGAAAGCCCACTTACTTGTTTGGGATTAACGTGGGTCGGATGGGAGGAGGTGCTGGTGCTGGTGGCGGTGTTGATGGAAGGTGGGGAGGGGACGGGGGACGGGTTCAGCACATTTAGTTAAATTAACCCGCAGGAATTATCAGATTCAACTCTTAATTGTGCGCGGACGTGCCACGGACTGAGTGTTTAAAAGCATGTCGCCGCAGCAGCGGACAGATGGGAGCCTTGCATTTAATGTCTGTGCATAATATCACTCGCCATGCATTAATACGCCGGCCATCCCCATTGTTTATGTTTAGATTTACTATGCTGGTGGCCGGGCTGCTTTTATTCCCTCCGGCGGGTCGCCCGTCCCCTACAGGGGCCATTTTGAATCCGAACGAGCCGAGGGTGGTATCGCTTTCCCACTGTTTTCTGAAGATATAAGTTTTTTTCTTTCTTTTTTTTTTTTTCCACTCTGCCCTTTCTCCTCTTCTCCTCGTTCTGGCAGGAGTGTAGGTTAGGACCATGGGTAGGGGCGGATGGGAGGGAGTGGGGGGGGTGTGGGGGGGTGGGGGGGGTGGGGGAACAAAGGCAAACATTTGAGTAATCTTCAAAGAGCCCATTGGTATGTTGAGTGGACGCTGGTATGCGGACTGCGGCTGAGGCTTTTTCAGGGGAAAACAATATCCTTCCTTTAGACGGCCCGGGCCTGGGCAAACACCACCATCCAGGCGACTCTGCCCGGTGCTGCCACCACTATCAGCTTACCCCCCCCCCCTCCCCCCCTACCCCTGGTGCGGAAAATGGTAGGGTCCTCTGTGTTGCCGGAACAGCACAGGAGTCATCATTATGGGTTTAGCGTTGGCCGGGTTGGGGTGGGGTGGGGTGGGGGTGAGACAGCACATCCCGGGTCCGAGTGATCGAGTTCACGCGTTGTTATCTGGTGCGTGTGGCGTCACCGTTTCGGCGTTTGCATGTACGGATAAGAGCGGGGGCGCCTCCTGGAATCGGCAGCCTTCTGTGAAGGAAGCAAGGGGGGATCAAGTGTGCCATCTTGTAGGTCAACTGCAAGGCGTTTGATTTCCTGTGGCAATATGCAAAACGGCGCCGCTGAAGAGGTCCTTTCATTGTGCTCTGCCTGGCAGAGGTACCACTCCAACATGTGCTCTCTCTCCCACTCTCTCTCTCTCTCACACACACACACACACACACACACTAATACAAAACATGTACGCTTACAGAGCCACATTGTCACATCGCTTACTAGGAATGAGGCCTCACTTTTTTCCCTTCACTCTTTCTCTTTTTTAATCTATGAAGCAAGTTGATTGCGTAACACGAAGTTAGGTACGGATGGAGCGAGTCCCGTCCCGTCGGAGAGTAGCGTACGAGCGCGCTCGTTTCACAAATGCATCCCTTAAAAGAACGGAGCAGACGGTCTGCCATTTTGTGACAGTTTCAAAATGAACTCCCTTTGTCCAGTAATCACTAGCCATTTTCTCACGAGGATCCACCCCAGGGATAATTTCTCCCATTTCTCTGTCATTAGGAGGGGCTGGTATTAGGCTTGTGTTTTGTTCCCTGTACCTTTTGTTTTGTGCTAAGTGAAACCATGCGACAGGGTAGGGGCTAACTGGAAAACAATACTCCCCTTCACAGGCTCAGGAATGTGTAATTAGTGATTTGAACCCGACTACGCTCGTCTAGATTCTTCCCTATCATTCTCTCTCTCTCTCTCTCTCTCCCTCCCTCTCCCTCTCTCTCGCCATCTCTTGTTCTTTTGTTCTCTCTGTCATAGATTGTCACCCTCTTTGCCTCTCCGACTATCGGTTAGTTTCTCTCACTGTATGTTTCTGCCGTGCCTTTTGTCTAACACTCCCTAATAGACATTTTTCTGCGAGTCTCCATTACGAACAGAGCGAAGAAAAACAAACTTGGCAAAAATCGCTGCTCCTCTCGGCACCAAAATTATTTTCCCTTCTCTTTCCTTTCGGTTTTAGTTAAATATAACAACATCACTGTAGTACAAACCTCTTTGATGGTACCAGCCAATAAGATGAAGCCCCGGATTTTCAGCCCTTTTATTTTTGTTTTTCTCCCCGTCTTTCATAGATCCTGTCAATTAGGCCTTGCCTTGATTTCCCCAAAGCATCTATGCGTGTTGGGAAAAATGGAAAATGATGAACCCTACCCAAAAGCATGTTAGTATTTCTGTAATATCCTTCCCCTTGCACAGCATTGGAAAAAGAAAATCCCACAAGCATGTTAGCATTTCGATGATCTTGATCTCAGCTCTTTATGATCTTCTGTCCCATTGCGGCTCGATGGAGAAGATAATCTCAGCTGCAGCACGGTTTAGGGAAATGGAGAGGCCTGGTCAGTCTCACCTGGCGGCGATGGAGACAAGCGGGGGCTTTTAGACCCTAATGGGCTAAGGTCAGGATAGCTAATAGGGAGTAAGTGGCTGAGCCATGCTGTCTAAATCTAATGCTAATGTAAATACTGATCCATTTTCATGGGGGGTTGGAGGTGAGCTGGCTTTCAAGACACCTAACACACACACACACACACATTCACATACACTAATGAGGAAGAGCGATTTGTCTCGGTCTCCGTCTCCCAGGGTCTGTTATTCTCAAGTCCAGAGTCAGTACAGTGTAAAATATGGGACCACTGAGGTTTTTCCTGCACATTCATGACACAGGACAGAGGAAACGTTGTAAATCAGGACACATATTTTTATCCGTATTTCTTCCTTTGTGTGTGTGTGTTTGTAAGGGAAAGAGTCAGAAGAGATTTTTCCGAGTGAGAGGTCAGGAAGCTGTGAACTTCTGGTTGACCTTTGCCCCATATGTCAGACACGCTTACGTCACTGCCACAAGCATGTGTGTGTGCGCCTCTGTTTATCGACGTGTGTGAGAGTCAGAAAACTTGGAGGCGATTCGCTATTTGCCGAGCATTTTTTTCTCCCGATTTCTCACGAAGCCTCTCTGCCTGCGACCGGAGAAACGGAACGAGAAGACGGGGGGGGGGGAAGAGAAGGAGCAGCGAGGAGCGAGAACAGCACAGGGCTAGAGTGAAAGACTCACTGTGATAATTCATTTATTTGGCTTGCCGATCGTAATGCGACGGATGCTTATTATTACTGGGTGACCTGAGTAGAATCCGCTCGCAGGCCCCGCGCCTCCTGGACAGGCCCCAGAGCTGTGATCTGTATGTGACTGCCAGAGAAACGGGAGATGCGATTTAGCCCCGGGAAATATTTTTCTTTGCGTCGATGAAAGCGAGAGCCTCTGTAGTGAAAGAAAGGAGAGAAGAGGGTCGAGAGTGTCAGGGCCCGGGTTTGCACATAGCGGCCTTGCACAAGTGAGAGAGAGAGAGAGAGAGAGAGACACAAGTGATTGATGTGCAGATGTATCTGTGCATATGCAACGGTTGTTGTCGACATGGCTTGTTTTCTGCATACAGATTTCCCAGCCTCTCGATTTATCCGCGGAAGCACGGTGACACATACCTGGGTCCCCGGTATCTTTTTCCAGCAGTGCAGTCTGCCAGCGAGTCCATTGGCAGTGATCTTGCGTTACATCTATGTCTTGGGGGGCTGAGCGGCGGTTAGCAGTAACATGTGTTAGGGAGGTGGTAGCACTGATGGAATTCTACACTTGGCAGCCTTCCAGGCAGCGCTGGTATGTGTTTAAAATACTTTCAAGGAACAAAACACGCTTTTGTTATTTGCCGGGCCAAGTGGGGCTGTTTTTGTCTCCGATGGGCGCCCCCCCCCCCCCCCCCCCCCACTCCCTCCCCGCCCCACACACACACACACACACACATACACACACCCGCGGGGCCCCAGGGGAGAGCACCGGAAGCTGGTGACGTTCCAGAAAGAAGGTATACCCGACAACAAGATCCCCACTTCCTCCTAAATAATAATAATAAAAACAAAAAAAAACACTGATGAAAAGAGCTTTCAGTTCAGCAGTGTGTGTGCTGCATGCAAATATCCTCAGCGGACACTCTCAGGAAAAACAGAACGTATGTAGTGATTCTCGACATATAAAACGTGTACACACACGCTCTGACACTCGCACACACACCGGTTATTAAGACAGCTGCTGCAGCAGAGGGGTTCTTATTTTCAGTATGTGTTCATTAGCTGCCTGGTTCCACACGTAATGACAGGAAATGTCATGTTTGCACTGAATACCCTAATTTTTCATTTGGTTTCTGGGGGGAAAAAACACAACCGTGCAGCTTTGGGCAGCTTTCAAAATATTTTTGTCATGTTACTCACGCAGACGCACAATCACAGGCAAAGGCAAAGAAAGAATGCGCTGAATTATAGACAGACACCAAAACACACTTGTGAGGTGAAATCATGAAAAAAAATGTCGAGTCTAAATTACTGATGCATAAAAACCACACACACACTCGCACACACACTGAAGAGAAGAGCAAGAAGCATTGAAATTATACCCACACGCACACACACACACACACACTCTTCCACGTACATGTACATGCACTGAGAGATAAAAGAAGTTGTGAGAGGATGTCTTTTGCCTTGGCTTATTAAGAATTCAGTTAAAGAGGCAGCTTTGTCACCACAGATAGAACAAATGAATATGAGATAGCAGCGCCGCTATCCTCCCCACAAACCCAGGGAGCGAGCGCAGGGGAGGTGTGTGTGCTCCTGTGTGTGTGTGTGTGTGTGTGAGAAAGGTGTTTTGTAAACATCTCATTCTGCATAATGAATGCAGTCCTCTGTCATCCTTACCCACACATGCAGACACACACCGGGGCTGCAGCAGCAGCAGCAAACCACTACACAAGGGAGCTTCCCTTACCTGTCAGATTGACTCTCCTCCCTTCTCCTCATACGAGTCCCTGTGTGTGCGTGTGTGTGTGTGTGTGTGAGAGAGAGAGAGAGAGAGAGACACAGAGAGAGAGCGACTCTGTGTGTGTGTGTGTGTGTGTGTGTGTGTGTGTGTGTGTGTGTGTGTGTGTGTGTGTGCGCGCACCATCGACAGCCCTGACAACGTTGTGTTTTTGACAGGTAAACAGGAAGTCCCAAGTGTCGTAATTTGCATTCTGTGTGTAAGGGGCTGTTTTGTGTGCACCACCTCTCCTCCTCCTCCTCCATCCGGAGCTGTCTGTGCCATGTTCAGGTCCACCCGGGGAGGGCTGTTTAGATGATTCTGATTGGCCCACAGGGAGTGTTGGCTTATTTGGTTGTTTGCCAAACACTAATCCCCTACAATTAACCAGCAGGCAGCGTGGAGAGGTGCCATATTGACAGGGATGGGACCTTTTGCCAGTCTCCACAAACAAACACAGTCACTGATATCACACAATTGTATGTGCAGCGCATACACGCACACACACACACACACAGACAAATCAGTTGCGGTATAAATTACATACACATTTCAAGCAGACACACTCGGGCGCAAACCCAGGAGCAGGAACAGTGTGTTTGTGTGTTTGAATATGCATTACACAGCCCACGCCTGGCAGGAGTCAAAGTGCTCCTTTAAAAGTTCATAAATCATGGATGTTCTGGCCTGTGATCACCAGACCGCCTGCATTTCAGGCCTGCAGAGTGCCAGAGAGCGACAGACAGCCCTCTAGTTTAGGTCTTAAACAAACCCTCTGGAATGTGCTGATGGGGAGAGAATTAATATTAGGCCTAAACCTATCTGGCAGCCCAGTTCAACCCCAAATACTGTATGTCATCCAGCCCCGCTCTGGCCTGGGGCCTCATGTCCTCAAAACAAATACAATATAAGTCAAGACAGTAAAGGATGTGAGGCATTTCAGGCCTCGACGGAGTTCTATGAAATTTTCAATTTCAGACCAGCGCAATTACCTTAATGGCCATGCGATTACGAACCGCTGGAAACTATCAAGGAGGATTCCAATGAAACCCCGTCTCCAGATAAGACTCTCAACCCTCATGCTTTTTTTTTATTTTTTATTAGTCGTTTGCACACATTTCTGCCACATTTCCAAGGTGCTTTTCTTCTGTCCTGAATGTTGTTGATGGCGGAAGGGGGGCCTTGTTTGATTGCTGTTTTTGTGCACAGTGCTCTCAAAAACTTAATTATATTGGAGTGGGGATCAGGCAAAGAGCATGCAGCACCGTCGTAACCTTGTTTTTTATAATGACTAATGACAGAATGAATGATAGTTGTGTGTGTAGCATGTGGCATGGATATAACAGACAGGGCCACAACCAGATGATTGGTTCATCCATCCAGCCACTTATCTGCCGCAGTAGGCTAAGCAAAGCAGTCCAGACACCCGACATATTTCAGCTCCTCTTGTGGGATCATGAAGCGTTCCCCAAGCCAGATGAGATACATCATCGCTCCAATGTGTTCCGGGGTCTAATCCAGGGTCTCCTACCAGTTGGACGTGCCCAAAAAAGACAGGAAGCGATCTGAAATGTTAGCGTTTCAATGAAAAGAGGAACCTTTTTGTGCGCGCACGTGCTTTTGCTTTGCATGTGATATATGTGTGTTGGTTCTGTGGTACAACTCAGCGGCCCAGCTCCACTATGAGGGAGGGAGGGAGGGAGGGACGGAGGGAGGAAGGGGGGGAAAGAAAAGAAACAAGAGGGAGAGGGAGAGAGAGAGATGGAGCGAGGGAGGCCTCTTTTCACAGAGAAACAAAGATAGCCGTAATTAATGGCCCTGAGCTCTGGACTAGGGGAGCTTTCTTCTGACAACTCCGACTTAATTAAAACTTAAGACTTCTGAAAGGGCCTCTGACTGTGAGGGGACGTCCCACCGTCTCGTGAGAAAAAGCTCGTAAGGTTTCCTACAAAAGAAAGAGAGAGGGAGAGACGGAGAGAAAAGATGTGTTAGCGGCTGTAGCTATGTTGCTAATCCCTGTTTGTCAAAGGAGGAAGAGGGTGGAGGGGCGGGGGGGGTAAGAACTCACACACCTGCAGCTAACTATGCACCCCCGCTCCCACCCCCACCACTCGCACCACACACACTTACGCACTCGCACACACTCCTCCCACACGCACATTTTTCTTTCTTCTCCTTGCTCCATATAACGTGATGCTCGGGAGAAAATATTACCTAGCTCATTCTTCCTGTGCTTCAAGAATGAAACATCTTCCTATAGGAGCCATGAGGGACGGAGTAAGGTTCACACACCCTCCGTCTTTCACACGCACACACACACACACACACACACACAGACGTGCTATTATGTGTATTAATTCACGCACAGAACCCTGCACCTGTTTCTCACATGGCCGTATGAATAAATCTTAACAAAGCATAAACTAACCTTCGCGAGCCACCTCTGTGTCTCTTTGCTTTGCTCTCTTTTCCTCTCTCTCCCTCTCTCGCTCTCTCTCTCTCTCTCCCTCCCTCTCCTCCCTCCACAGAGGATCAGATAATAAAAGCTTGGCCCGGTCTTTTGTTTTTGTGCATTGTTCATTAGCCCGGCAGCAACAACAGAGGCACACTTGATATGCTTGGCTTGACTGGGTGTATGGGAGTAGGGCAAGGTGGGATGGGGGCTGTGTGAGCGTGCGCGCGCCCCGTGTCTGTGCACGCGCACGCGTCGAGGCGGGGGGTGGCTCTGCATGGCTGCAGTGCCATTAAAGAGGCAACTGGAAATTAAGGGCTTGCAACTGACAGCACACGTTGAATGAGAAACCCCCGCAGCTGCTAACAATGAGCCGAGCCGGACAATGTGCGTGTTAAAGACGAAAACGGGGTCCCAAACACGAGGCCTTATCTGACTTTGTGTGTGCGTGTGTGTGTGTGTGTGTGTGTTTTAATCTCCGCGTCACCTCAAACATATCCAGTTAATCTGCAACCTGCACAGCGTCCGCAGGATCCATCAAAACCTCATCTGTCGCCGCGGCCATTTGAGATTATTTAACCAAACTGTCTCCGTCCGTGGGGTTTAATCACAGCTTTTAAATGTAGGTTTTTGCAGCGCCGCCCGCTACTAGCCCGCCAGCGCTGCTGTGACACTGCAGTAAAAATCTAAATGAAATTAACAGTGGTTTAATACCAGGAACTGCCTGCGGCCCTTTTTCTTTTTCTTTTTTCTTTTCCTTGCTTCATTAGTGCAAATCACGACCGCAAAGAGAGTGAAGAACATATACCGTGGAAAAACAACTGACCCAGCCACTTCAGGACAAAGACACCAGAGAGTGTCTTTGTGAGCCCGTGCGAGACCAGTGTGGGGCGTCCAACCTGTCTCCGGCGCGTCCCTAACGTGTCCGCTCTCCCCTCTTGTCTCCGCAGCACCTGCAGAAGCAGGACAGCGCCTTCGGCCCGGAGTCGTGCGTCTACTACTGCACGCTGTGCGACTACTCCACCAAGGCCCGCCTCAACCTGGTGCAGCACGCCCGCTCGGCGCGCCACCAGCAGAACGAGGGCCTGAGGAAGCTCCAGCTGCACCAGCAGGGCCTGGGAGGGGACGAGGACGCGCTGAGCCTGGCCGAGCTCTTCCACGTCAAGGAGTGCCCCCCCAGCCAAGGTCGGTGCCCCTCGCCGCCCGCCTCCGCCTCCGCCTGCGTGCGCACGCTGCTTCGACCTTGGTGTCTGAGTTATTTTCGGGGCGGGGCGGGGGGGTTTTCTACTCACGTTTCACACGTCATACCCGCTTTTCCTTTTTTTTTTTAAGCCGCCTTCTCTCCCTTTTTTACTGTTTTCAAACTTTTGACTTCAGCTAAATGCCGAGTCCAGTTGCGGCGGTCAGTTTTTTCTCCCCCCCTTTTTTTTACGTTTGAAGTCAGTTCCATCTTTCCTTACTTCCTACACTCCTCCCTTCTCTTTTTCTCTTTTCTCGCACCACTCCCTCTTTATGCTGTCAAACCTCCCTCCCTCCCTCCCTCCCTCCCTCACCCCTCACTCCCTCCCTCCGTCCCTCCTTCCTTTGGCCTTCATATCCAGATCACGTCTCTCGATACAGACCCGTCCATTCCTCCTAATCTCTCCAAAATGAGCATACTGTTCCTATTAGGCTGCCGCGCTTATATCTGCAACACACACACATACACACACACACACACACACACACACACCCGTGCACCCGTCCCGTGCACAGGGACATCCCAGGCAGGCAAGCAGTCAGCTTATGAAATTTCACCTTGGGAGTATCTCGTAGTGAAAAGGCCTGTACACACATACGTTAGTCATGCACACATACATCGCACACACATACACACACACACACACATACACACACACACACACATACACACGGCTACAGTCTCTCCCTGGAGTGAGCTTTCATTTCCTTTCTCATGACCAAAGC
The DNA here is from genome assembly GCA_029224185.1 of Karalla daura. NCBI lineage: Eukaryota > Metazoa > Chordata > Actinopteri > Chaetodontiformes > Leiognathidae > Karalla > Karalla daura. Next base: position 15,263,216 of record CM055208.1, read on the forward strand.
AATTTGGCTTTCATTTAAGACTCTCCGTCCTGCCAGCAGCTAATAAGTGTAACAGAACTGTAAAACATTCAGAGAGACAAAAAAAAAAAAGATTAATCGTTTTTCTTTGAGTGGGGGTTGGATGGTTGGTGAGGGGTTGCAGGGTGTAAGGGGAGGGGGCTGTGCTGTAATTTAAACCAGAAGACCAAGAGTCAGGGTCCATTATTTAGTCATCCCTATGTTAATGCTGCCGGGAGAAAATGAGCGCTTAACTTGTTTTTGCTTTGCTTGACCTGGAGGAGCGGGTGGGATGGGGTGGGGTGTGGGGGCGGCTGGGAGTGGGTGGGGGGGGGGGGTTAGGGGCTGGCGGTAACACGTTCTCAATAGCATTCCAGAATAGCATTAGTCCATACATCCATCTGTGTGTGTATGTGTGTGTGTCAGCACGCTTGTGTGTGTATTTCCACATGAATCTGTGCTCCCCAAAGTGTCCTGTTTATACTGTACATGTACTCCCAAAACAGATGGGGGCCCAGCGCTTAGAAACACATGTGAATCCCAACACACACACACACACACACACACGAACAGGAGAAGCGCTCCCAATCCTGAAATGGAGACTGGTGCCGGTGTGCGTACGTTTGGTTTTAATTACACGTGGATCAAAGTTTCGGTGAGATTCGGGGTGCAGCAAAAAAAAGCATGCTTAGATAAATCATTACTGTTCATTTTAACAGTCCCCCCCCCACCCCACCCCTCCATCCCTCCTCTCTCTCCTTCTCTCTTTCTCTCCCCTGCCCTCAATTTGAATCTCTCTCTCTCCTTTTTTGTCCTGCTTATTCCTTCTCCCATTCTCTCCCTCTCTCCTGCCTCGGTCCGTTTTTTCATTCGGAGCGTGGGCCCAGCTCTAACCTCCTTTTTTTTTTTTCTTCTCCCCTCCTCCTCTTCTCCCCTCTCTCCATTTTTACATCCCAAACCAGTGAGCACAACCAGGTTTTAAACCTGTCAAAAGCAATATTCACCCGCTGCACCTATTTCAAATGTTCCACTCTTAAAACACACCATATTTGTTGCTCGGGCCTCGGTTTCGTACCTTGGCTTTGATGCTGGAGGGTGAATTTCCATGAGGAAGCGAGAGCAAAGCTCAAGCGGACGCTGGCAGTGTCCAAAATGCTAAGCCACTTTTTTGGATGCCCTCTTTTTGCCCACTCCATATAATTTTTTTTAGTGAACAACAGTATTCTTTCACAAGGTACATGGTAAATGTTTCGGAGGTATTTCCTTGCAGACCATACACATTTGGCAGGTGTGCGCAGTGGCGATCAAACACTGAAAGTTAATGTAAGTAAGAGGTTGGACACGTGTTCTAAGAGTGGGATAGAACATGTTTTTTTTTTCTTTCTGGTTTATTTTTAGCCTTTTCTGTTTTTCATTCTGTGCTGTAGATTACAGGACGTGCAGATATTACATGCTATAGTAGGATATCTTGCACAGAAGAAAAGGCTTATTATAGCGGCTCTGGGCTCCTATAGTGATAGTTGATGTGAATGTTTTCACTGATGGAAAAGAGTCTATAGTAGGCAACATTTCCAGCCCGTGTTCAGTTTAAGGGCCTTCTATTTGTGTGTACGTGCATGCGTATACGTGCTGTTAGTTTTCTGGGGCTACAACTCCTGACTCGAGCACTTTCTGTTCATTAGAGACTGGTATGAAAAAGATTAATTTAAGTGCTGACCGGTATCTTTCTCTTAAAGCCTGAGACCTGGCACTGAGCCAGATAATTATAGGCCCATTTGGGAATAAGAGTTCTAATGCTCTGGACTTTATGTACATGTGAATGGCTTTCATTAAACAATTTTGATGCTGATTTTATGGCCTAATTAAGGTACAGCACTGCAGAGACACACCGCGAGGGTATAGGTGTTTTTAGAACAAAGACAGGAGTGTACAAGCAAAGCCTCTGCTGGGCTGCATTGTGTGCATGTCAACGCATGTGTTTGCTGGTGCATGTTTATTTGGGAACCTCTCAGTCTTTGTTACCCTCTGGAGTCTGTAATTCCCCAAACCTAGGCCCAGTCGTCTCATCCTTTACTCTAGGTAAACACCATTGTGAAGCGCGACCGGTGTGTGTGTGTGTGTGTGTGTGTGTGTGTGTGTGTGTGCGCGTGTGTTTGTGTCTGTGTGTATGTGTGCTCGTCAGCTCTCATGGATTGTTCAGCAAAAACTTTATGGCATGATCATGAGCGGTGTCCTTCACTAACAAAAGGCCCACTGTGCCCGCATTGCTGAGATAAATCGTCCCTCTCTGTGTACAATTAGAAGTGTGAAAGAAAATTGAGTTTATAAAAAATGCCAGTTTGCATCAGAAGAGCAAGCATAAATGAATTGCCTCTCAACATGGAGGGCTTGGAGGCCATTTTGCTTTGAGGGTCGTCCAAAAGTTGTTAGAGAAATTAGATTTTTTTGTGCCCTTCTCCTCTCTCTAATGAAGTTATGCCCTGAATAGAGCTGTTTAGTAAAATGCAAGCAAGAAAAAGAAAAATATGACAGATTGGGAGTCATGGGTATTCCATCATCGACTTTATGATTTGAACAATTTGTTTAGCTGGATTTTTGCAGACATTAACAGTCTCTGAAGTTCAGTTGTTACAGTGATTTTTCTCCCTCTGACTGTTTCTCTGTTGCCGCCTCTGTCTCAACCATTTGACCATTTGTTTAGCCATAAAGCACACTGCGAGGAGGGCTTGTGTATGTGTGCCTGAGTGTGTTTTTCTGTGTGCGTTTCCTCGCCCATTAGCCCTGTGCTCCATCATGTGTAAAGCTCCTCATAAGCCAGATCAAGCAGAAACACTAGGGCCTTCTCTGCATACTTTACTTTCTGTCATTTTTTTTTCACCCCCTTTTTTCGTTACCTCTGTCCCTCACAAAAAGGAAAAGGGAGATGGGATCTTATGGAGGTAATTATTTCTGAGAGCCTGCCCCTGTCATCCATCCCTCCACCACCAGCCCACCACCCACACATCTCCATCCCTTCATAACCCCCTCCCCACCCCACCCCTTGTTACTCCCACCACCACCATCCAACATGCATTAAAGAGGGAGGGAGAGGACCCTCTTTGTCTGAGTCCCCCTTTTAAACAAAAGACCTCTTCTGACTTAGAGAGACCAACAACACTTTTATCCTCTGTGTATGCGTGTGTGTATGTGTGCATGTGTGTGAGTGCGAGTGTATTCAGAGCCCTTTGTTTTCATGGAGTGATAAGGCTCCGGGACATTTTCGGCCCTCGTCAAATTAGCGTAGCCGTGCTAACCATTTACACAGCTGTAGGCTAAAAACTGAGCCTAATGGACACTTATTATCGCTGCAGCATATGTACCGCGCGTGTGTGTGTGTGTGTGCGCGTGTGTGTCTGCATGAGCATATGTTTCCAGCAGGAAGTGATGGAGCGCGGGCAGAGAGCAAGTGTGCCACCGTGCTTGTTTCCGAGCGCGCCGACATTCCTCGCTTCCAAATTTACCCAAAAACCAAACTGTGTGTGTCTGAACTGAGTCAAAGCGGCCAAAGCGATCATTCAGTTTTCGCTGTGGGAAAGGGGGCTTTGTCGTCTCCCAAAGAGCATTGCGATGTGATGACACCGAGGCATCTTTTGAGGTATTAGCTCTTCCCTCCTCCCTCACTTTCACTCCTTCTTTCTGTGCTCTTCTCTTTTTTTTATCCCCCGGGTGGTTGGGGGTGGTTACGCCATTCCCGCGGTTCCCTTCTTCTTTTTCTTCTTCTTCTTCCTCCTCCTCTTCCCTTTTTTTCAAGAAGGTCTCTCCTCAGACAGGAGTCTATTTCCAGGGTTTGTCTCAGTAATTTGTGGCCATTACATAAACAGTCACGGATGGCCAGAGGAGTGAGAGAAAGGATGCGACACACACCCAGATGGAGCAAACCGCCGGGGTTAGAGCAGTGGTGGCCATTTTCTCTCGGAGAAGTCAGAAAAGGAGTAGGTGAGAGCAGCTGACGGGCTCATCAAAGGACAGCACTGTTCTTCCTAGGGCGTGTACGGCGCCTCTGGCGTACATTACAGGCATATGTTTTGATTAGATGTTTAATAGGTTAAAGCAGATAATTATATCGCGTATTGATTCGCTTCCAGACGGTTACTTCGAGTTATTAGATTATTTGGGACCTTTTCCTGTCTCATTTACCGCGAAACAGGAAGTTACTTACATAAAAGGTAAAGTCCGCAGATTTAAGACAGGCGGGATCCATTCCTCGCGTAATAAAAATGTGGAATGTTATTTTATGTGCCCAACACGAGTAAAATGCAGTTCCCCAGGAGAACTATTCTGATGAGAATGATGTGATTTTACCCGAGAGGATTTTTGTAAAGTATGTAGCTTTTTATTGCTGTACAATTAGTTGGAGACAATACACTGCATTTTAAATCATTTGTCAAATCAAAATAAGACACATTCATATATGTATATTATTATATTTTCGACAAGTAGCAATTTACCCCAAATTTCCCAAAACCATATTCTCTATGGCTGAGGGAGTAAAAGATGTGGTCATTTTTTGAATAATTCCATCCAAGCGAATTATAATTACTTTGCGGTCTGTGTGTGCACATAGGAAAAAAAAAAGGGCAGCAGGCTGACTTGTGCCTCAGAAAAAAATGAGCCTCGTTCACCATAAACTATTTTTGAAATGGTGTGTCGGGGCGGTATGGGCTCAGGCCGATTGTTTTTCTTTGAGTCGAGCAGCTCTTTGGTGGAGGGGTATTACCCGGGCTAAATTGTTCCCTCATGTTTTCCGCCAAGGTTCTGTGCCCACCGCACTGACAGTTATAATTTGCAGAAATTGCGCTGATTATCTGAATTAGCATACCTGACCAATGCCACATTAGTCTTATTTACAATACAAAGCCGTAGGGCTATGAGGACGCATACTAAATATGACTTAACCCTTTGAAGAGGCGACTGGCGTAACGGGGCCAGGACGTCTTTCACCCCGTTGATATCACAAAGAGCTCAGGGCCCCGCTCCATATGGAGCTGTGGAAGGAAGGTCCTGGAAAAGGAAGTGGTGAATGTAAAGTCCAGGGACCATATTGGAATCACGGGTTATTGCTTTTTTCGTCTCTCTTTGACCTTTCTCTTTAAATATTTTTTTCACCCCTCAGCTCTTATCCCATCTTGTTTCTTTCCTTTTTTAATACCATCCATACCACCCCCCCCCCCCCCGCACACACACACACACACATACACCCTCCTCTCACCCCTACTCTTCTTTATTTTCATCTGCCTCACCTCCATTCTTTGCCTCTCGCCCAATCCCCTCATACGCTCGCTGTCCATTGACTCTTAACCACAGATGGACAAAACAATGGGCCGTGTCACACAGCATTAAGACAAACAATCCGGTGATGGGAGGAGGGCTGCGTGGAGCTGGAGCCTCGGTTACCAGGCATTACGCTCACTGGGTCCAAGCAGCCGCTAATCTCAGGCCGCGATGATTCAATTCACAGATGGACGTTTAAGGCAGCCTATACACACACACACATACACACACACATAGAGAGAGAGAGAGAGAGAGAAGAAAGCGGGAATGCTACTTCAGGAAGTAGTGCTATACCAGGTCACGTTTCTACCTTTCGCTGGCGGCAGCAACAGATCCTCTCCCTCTGTCGCTGCCTGCTTACCTCATCCATCAGTGGGAGGTATAGAATTGATAGCGGCTATTGATTACCTATAGCCAAGGCTAATCGTCGCTAACCGGGGGAAGCTTTGCAGCTATAGCATCTGTCAGTGGCTTGTCGTTTGTCTGTGTGTGTGTGTGTGTGTGTGTATGTGACCCTCCAGCGGTTCAGTAGCAATAGCCCTCCAATGTTTACTTACAGTGGACTAATGGTCTACAGTAAAAGCAAGAAAGTGCAGGTGTAAAATAAAATACAACAAAGTCTGAGCATTGCTGCTCCCTCCAGAAAAAGGGAAATGGTGTGTTTTGTCTGCCCAACGAAACACTGAGAGACATGCCAAGTTTCACCTTCCCACCTATGTGAATAAGACCCATCTCCCTCTCTCTCCTTTTCTTCATCTCCCTAATAGGAAATTTGAGCACACTGTGTGAGATTAAAGCAGAGAATCAATGCCTTGTGAGCAATAATTTCCAGACAAATCTCTTTCATCTTTTCTCTCCCATCCACCCCCCCACCACCACCACCTCCACCACCACCTCTCGTTCTCTCGTTCGTTTTCTCTCCCACCTCCTAATGCTAACAGGGGGTCCCGTGTCATGACATCCCTTTCGCTTTTATCATGTTCTAATAACGCTCTGAAAATAGAGAGAGAAAGAGGAATGTGACAGGGAGAGGAAAAGGGATGCAGGGAAAAAAAGAACAAGAAATGGATAGACTGATAAAAATCCATTGAATGAGCCTGGGTCTTGATTTGTGCTTTGATGTTGATGTCTTTGTGCAAATTAGACAAATATGCCCACTGCTTTACTCATCTCCGAGCTCTTCACAAGATGCCATCTCCCTTTGCCATTTTTTTGAAGGATGGGAGGAAAAAAAATGAGTGACGAGATCATTTAGGGGCACAAAAATATACATTTCAAAAAAAGAATTGAATGACTGAATAGAGGAATAAAAAAAAGCAGGCTCGCAGGAGCTGTTGTTATGTAAAAGTGGAGCAGTGTGCAAAAAGTAGCCTGTAAACAGACGGGAAGTAAAGTGGAGACAAAAGAGAGTGGAAAGGTGTATGGCCGTGTTTCTGCATGGCTGGGCCCACAAGGTGCTTTGCCAGCGATGGCACATGGGGCTAATGGGCAAGGATAGGCACACACACAGAAACATTCACAGACACACACACACACACATGCCGTGGCCAGGCCTTTGTTTCAAAAGCAGGTTAATGGGGAGTGAGGAAGAGGAGCATTGCAATTTTCTGCTCTTTAGGCGCCAGAGAATTCTCTCCAGTGTAAGAGAGACCAGACTCTCAGCGTAATAGGCATTTTACACCCTCATCACCCCTTTCACACAAACACACACGCACACACACATACATAAAAACAGGAACACACACTCCCCAGAAATGTGTGGGAGTGTAATAGGCATTCTATGGTGTGTATTGCCGGTCCCCAGAGTGCCAGTAAGTGTTAGACATGCATAGAGTCGGCAATGAGACAATCAGCATGCTGAAATTGAAACCTTGTCTGGAGTCACACAGGAGGGGAGGAAGAGGAGCAGAGGGAGAGGAGAGGAGAGAAGAGGAGAGGAGAGGAGCGAGGAGAAGATTAAATAAAAAAAAGAGCCAGAGGAGGGCAGAGGAGAGGAGAGGAGAGGAGAGGAGAGGAGAGGAGAGGAGAGGAGAGGAGAGGAGAGGAGGAGAGGAGAGGAGAGGAGAGGAGAGGAGAGGAGAGGAGAGGAGAGGAGAGGAGAGGAGAGGAGGAGAGGCGATGGGAGGACAGGCAGCAGGGGGGAAGAGGACGGGAGAGCGGAGTAGGAAGAAAGGAGGGAGAGGAAATAGGAACTGATGTTTGTTTAATTGCCTCATAAGTGATGACACAGATAATTATGTCCAAAGTAGAGATGCTCCTCTTAGGCAGAGCCAATGAGCAGCTGTATCTGTTTTTGTGCGTGCGTGTCGCCCCGCGTCTCCCCGCAGCCTCGTCAACTGTCGTCCCCTGCAGCCGCATCAAGTATAGGACACCATTAAAGCATTATGGTTTGTGTCATATCAAATCATTCAGCTTAATTAAAGAAACACACACACACACACACGCACACACACACGCCGAGCACACAGACACACGTACACACATCATTTGGAATCATTTTAATTACTGTGTAACATTGTGATTATTAATATCTCCGCTTCACATACCTGGGGATATGAAGACGAGAGTGTGTTCACCTATATTTCCTGCGCCGCGTGTGTGTTTGCGGGCCGTGTGTGTCCATGTGTGTGTAAGCGATGCTCCCCCGACTTCATATCTAATTGTCTTTTTTAATGACAATATTCCACTGTGTGCCGGCTGTATGTAATGAGTCAGGGTGTGTCAAAGTGCAGGCCGGAGCTGTCTGCTCGCGTTAAGCTCTTCCCGTCTGCTGCAGGAGCCTCCAGCGGACGCGCCGGCCCGGGCGCGAGCGTGCACGCACACACACACACGCACACACACACACATGCGCGGCGCGCGCACTCAAAAGAGACAGTATCAATGTGGGAGTTCCTGTATCTGACACGAGATTAAGAGGGCCAAGTGGAGGAACGTCGAAGAGCTGCCCTGTTGCATTTGCAAGAAGGAAAAAGGACCATCCTGTCACACACATACACGCACGCACGCACGCACACACACACACATGCACACAAGCATCCTGGGCTGTAAGTGAGCAGTAGCCTCCCTTGCATTATTCACAGTGGCCGAGTGATCGAAGCCTGGTTCAATAGCACTAAAGCGGCGCACGCTGGAGAGATTTGTCTTACAAAACCTTGACACACACTCACACACACACACAGGCGCACATATGCTCTCACACACATTGATTTTTGGTGGTGGGAATCTCCCAGGCTTTGGACGAAAGGCAACGACGTGAGAGGGGCTTCCCCCGTCGCAGCAAAGCCCCCGACAGACGCACACAGGCACACCTAGACACTCCTTACCCTACGCACACACACGCACACACACACGGGCGCATGGGCAAATAGTGTAAGTACATCTTTAATTCTCCCAAAATGAGATTTGATGATGATGAGGTCCAGCGATAGCAGGAATGGGAAAATGAAAGGGAAGAGCTGGAGATGGGAGACGAAGGATCTGCCTCTTAGATCTGATGGGGTTTCATTTACTGCGAGATGAGCTGATGGTAAAATAAAAAGCAAGAAAAAAAAAAGTCAAAGAGATCATATTTCTTTTTTTGCTGACTCCCCATTTTTGAATTTTACCATCAGGGGGCTTTTTGCAAGCGAGGCAGAAAAAAAAACACGCATTGCCTGATATGTCATATCTTTCCTCCGCAGTGTGTGTGTGTGTGTGTGTGCGCACTTTCACACAAGGGGGTTCAATTTGAAGCCTTCACTTGATTTGAATGGTGATTTTTCCAACACGTCAGTCACTTGATTCAGTTTTCTTATTTTCTTTCGAGCAATGCGGGGGCAGCGTGCACACACACACACGCGCGCGTGCACACACACACACACGCACACACAGCAGCCCCCTCTGGCATTTCTGACGTATTAACATGTATCGACAAGCCAGCACTCGCATGCCTGTAAACACTGACGCACAAACACACACATACACACACCTCTGTCCCCCGAAGACATGTGATCAACCAGACCCAATCCCTTGTAATCATCTGGAACCCACACACGCACCCACACACACACACACAAGTGTAGTTCCCCTTCAATCCTGGGTAATGGTTTGGGGCAGGGGGCTGAAGCGGTGGGCTTCTTTCCCTTAGCCCCAGTGTCTTAAGCTGCCATTGATTAAATGTTAACTGATATACTCGGCCCTGGCAATCTTGTTAGAGCCGGAGCAGGCAGGCAGCTAGACAGACAGTTTAGGACCCGCGCCCTCCTGATCAATAGCACAGATAAAGATTTCATCCATCAATGAGCTCCCAAAACAAAAGGTATCTGATACCTGATTAGGCCCGTGGGGACAAACACACACACATACACACCCACCCACACACAGAGATTTGAGCCAGAACACACACTCACACTCGGCCACGTGGGCTGAGGCACATGAAGAGGAAAAGGTACACACTCCTATCACAAATAAATACCGCGCAATATGAGAATCTACATTTGAGCACACACACATGCACACAGATACACACGCTCATTCCCTTCACTGACTTATTTTGTCCAGAATAATACCTCCGCAACCCCATCTGAAGTCAATCAGTTCCACACCTAATGGTGTAATTACAGCACATACACACATACACACACCTCAACTCTCACACACACACACCACACAATATGCACAGTCAAGTTTGCAGATAAGGCAGCCCTGGCTTTTCCCGGATGAAGGTTAATTATGCTGTGTTAGTTCACTTAGGTGTGTGTGTTTGTTTGTGCATGCAGGTGTGTGTGTGTGTGTGTGCATCTTTTCTCAGAAGTGTGTGTGTGTGTGTGTTTCCTCAAATGCATGTGCATTTAGCTCCTCAGAGCATGCCAAAGGCACCGCAAAGCGGCCGAATCAATGTCTGGGCGACCACCACTGTTAAAGCGTATCAATAACGTTCCCCTATCTTCTTTCCCAGCCAAACGTCACCGGCCGGTTTGAGAGTCCAAGCCCGGCCGCAATTAAGACTTAATTATAAATCAATACGAGGAGTCATTTGAATATCGATTCTCCCCCCCCCCCCCTTTTCCTCAAATTGTTAACATAATCCCTCGCCCTGTCCGCGCTCCCTTCTTTTTGTTACAAATTTAAGGAGAATCAATACTCGCCTTTACAGTCATCGGAGAGGCGCTGTGGCATAATTGGAGACGAAAACCCACCGGATGTCTTCCCAGGGGTCGACATCCAGAGGTGGTCCGGGGGGGGGGGTGGCGAAAAATGTCACATCGCCTCAAATTCTGATGGCTCTTCAAATGCGGTTAATGACGCTTCGTGACTCTTGGAAGTCCGATCTCATTTCAGGGGATTTTGGGTGACATTTGTTGTCACAAGCCCAAAATGCATTTCCATAATTTTCACGGTTGGCATTTCCCCTGATATGACACTGCATCCGAGTGCGCGGCTGCCCTTCCCCGAAAAGAATACCCAAAACAAAAAGTGTATATCGATGCAGGACTGGTAACCTGCATCTCATTTGATTAAAGGATATCTTTGCTGTTTTATTTTCCTGCTCAAGCATTCTGAGGAGGGGCGGGTGGGGGGGTGGGGTGGGGGGGGTGGCGGCTGTGAGATTTTCAAGTGGCGTGTCAGGGGCCGGGAGTCTAATGCACGGAAACATGGAGCTTTCTGTTTTCTGACGGTTAGCAGAGATAAGGTAGAGATATGGCTCTAGCACTGGCTCAAATCTAAAACAGATCCCGCTTTGGGGGGGTGGGGTGGGGGGGGTGTGGGAGGGGGGGCAGCGTTAAGAAAGTGAAGGAGGAGAGAAAGGGAGGGGTGGAGGTAGCAAGAAAAGGGAATATTGTCAATCCTCTAAGTGTCTGGCGGTGTCTCTCTTTCTTTCTCTCTTTCTCTCACTCTTTCTCTCCCCCACTCTCCCTCAGTAATCTGATTTATTCGAAGCATATGTGTGCTGCTCTGTCTTTGTCTGCTTCTATTAGGGCCAGTGGGGGCCCATATGACATTGTTTAGCCAGTAATGAAATGGACATTTTTTGCATGTTTTTGAGAAAGTCAGAGGAAAGCCAACACTCCTTATTTGTAACCGTCTGCGAATACCATCTCCGGGGCAGTTGCCCCAGGTCTGGGTATTTGAGTGTGTGTTTGTGTGTGTGTGTGTGTGTGTTGCATGTGAACATATGCGCCCCTGTATTACAGGTTCCATGTGGTTATTTTGGAGATGATTCTGAGCAACCTAATGAATATTTGGGCTTGGAGATATTTTTCTTTTTCATCCGTGACTCTATTCTTCTTGTGTTTGAGGAGTCCTGCCATCCTCCCTTAACCTCAGCACATAATAAGGCCCTGATGATGCACACATTTTTGTTTTGCACACTCCTCTATGGCAAAAGATGTGTCGTGGACTTATTGTCGGCATATGAAATTGTTATGTGCTAATGGCAGCTACATGGTGCTCCGGACTCACACCAAGCGCCCATCAATAAGGAATGTACGCGTAGAATAGCATTGAGAGTGAATAGGATGAATGGGAACCTGAAGTCTTTTTTAGTCACATTTCTTTATGTGCAATTCACACAAACACGCGATCCCGGCTCAGAGCGCCGCGAGCAGACAAAGCTCCACACAATACGAAGTATCAAAAATGTGTAGTTTCCCTGAATGCGGACATTTTACATTTCCTTTTCTCTCGTCTCCGAAAAAAGAAAATTGCATGCTGATGAACAGTTCATCCCCCCGTGATCCTATGGAGTAATTGTCGTTTTTATCTGTCCTCTCTGTCTCCTCAAACGTTGTCTTTGATTCCCGTCCAGGATTACGGCCTTGTTTTTGCTGCCTCTCAAAGCAGATGTTTTTTACGCTGCTAAAAACGGGACAGTAGCCCAATAGGATAAAGATCTGTTTAAGCATTATCCATTTGGCCACTGCCCGTCACAGGCCTATTTTAAGCATGGACGCATGCACACACTCACACACGGCCATTCTCTTAAACCATGGCAGCCATTTTATTAGACCCCCCCCCCCCCCACTCCCGATTCCCTGCTTTGTATTATTTCCCAGAAAATAAATAAACCTCGAATACATGACAAGGACCAGTCTGGTCAATTGGAAACTATATCTATCCTGCTGGTATCTTTGTTTACCAGTGTAGCGGAGGATGGACAGATAGAGGGATAAATGGAGGCACGGAGGAACAGATAGGGCCAGGTATACGGACGGATGGCTGCGCGAAGAAGAAATAAAAACAGATGGACAGATGGATAGATAGGTGGATAGATAAATGGATGGATAGATGGACAGATGAATGCGGCGGGGAGATCTTGTTGGGCTGATAGAGTTGAGCAGGTATGCCGAGAAACAGCTGCTTTCTTCATTAGGTTCATCTATCGATCTCGGACCCTTGCTGTGTGCGCGTTTGTGTGTGTGTGTGTGTGTGTGCGCGCGTGTGCGTGTGTGTGTGCGATGGAGGGAGAGAGAGAGAGAGAGAGAGAGAGAGAGGGGGGAAAGACAGCAGCCTCTGTAGATAAGTGCTGGTAATAGAACAGAATGAATTCTTATCACAGAGATGGGAAGGCCATTAACCCTCAGCTCCGAGTTCTCTCTCTGTCTCTGTCTCTGTCTCTTTCTCTCCGGTTCTCCCTCCCTCCGTCCTCCGGTCTGGGCCTGACAGGGTCACGTTGGCGAGCGTGTGTAATATTTCCACTATGTGTGCGACTTTCTGAGAGAGAGAGGGAGTGAGTGAGAGAGAGTGTGTGTGTGTGTGTGTGCGTGCGCGCGCGTGTGTGTGTGTGTCTGTTCTGCGGCTGCCGCTGTGCAGACTGCCCCATCGGCCAGATGTTTATAATCAGGGGCTAGATAAATATTGGACGCAGGAATCATAAAAGGAGCAGGAAAAATAGAAAATAAAGAAAGGGGACGGGGGAGGGAGGGGGGGGGGGGCGGATGAAACAGAGGAGAGGAATCTTCTTTTCAAATTATTCCTAAATCCCTCAGTAAGCTTGCCGTGCCGCCTCCTCAATTCACCTACCCAGCCTAAGGTGATTCAAACAGCCGAAATGCAATATGGCTGTTGTGTAAGACGCAGGTGTTTGTGTGCGTGCGTGCACACGTGTGGAGGTGTACAGTAGGCGCGCTGGCCTGTTGTGTAAGGCCAGGTGTTGCAGCAGTTTTTACTTTATTATTTATTTATTTATTTATTTATTTATTTGATTCCCCCCCACACCCCCACCCTCCTCCCGCCGCGGAAGCTTTTGAAGCCGTATTTTTGTCCCGTGGAAAACCTTTTTGTATTTGCTATTAAAGAATCATTAACGCCATCCCTTCCCCGCGCCCACAGCGGCGAAACTGAAACCCCCTCTTAGCGCGAAACAACGCTTTCTGTCTGCGCAGCAAGCACGACGCGCAAGCCTTTAATCTCGGCTATGTTTATTCATATGAATTTCTTCTTCCTCTCCTTCTTCTCCCTCCTTGCTCCTCTTCTTCTTCTTCTTCCTCTTCTTCTTTTTTTCAAAGGAGTAATAGGTGTTTTGTTAGCCGCCTGCGAGACAGCAGAGCGGGCAATTTGAGGGGGAGAAAATACAATGAAGTGTCTCAGGAAGTCGTAATTGACAACAACAAAGCAAATTTGGAGCTGCTGATACAAGCGTTTTTTTTTTTCCTTGTGTTTTTTTTTTTTTTTTTTTTCTTACACAAAAGTCATTTTTTCAGCTTATTCTGTCAGTTCAGTTTATTGACATTCACACCAGGAGCGTATTAAGTGACAATCCCATTGTCTGGCTCTTCTGAGTCAACCTGAAACAATGGATTTTTTTTATGCTTTTTTTTTTTTCCGCTGGTGTAATAACTTCTCCCGTGTTTTAAGCAATAAGAGGGTGGACGGGTGGTGGTGGTAGTGGGAGGGGGGGTTGGGGGGTGGGGGGGTGTCTGTGGGCGTACTGCAGCGTGTGGATGGAAACACGTGTGTTTGCTTGTGCTAGTGTGTGTCTGTTTACATGTTACCATGTGGGCTAGGGACCCGGGTGCATGAAATACATGGAGCGCAGTGTGGGAGTAGACGCAGAGGCTTTTCTTCTTTAGGTGTCTATGAGGGACTGCAGGTGTGTGTGTGTGTGTGTGTGTGTGTTCATGTGTGTGTGTGTGTGCATGTGTCAGTTATTCCCAGGCCCTGTGCAGGAGCTGTAGCCCCTCTCCGCTGGGTTGATGTTTAGTATTTTAGACATGCTACATTAACAACATCTGGTTAAGATCTAAATGCTTGTTAAACGCGCTGAAATTCGGGGGGAAAAGGTACAGGGAGAGCGAGTGGGAGAGAGGTGGGGGATAAAGAGGGGGAGAGCAGGGTAAATAAAGATTTGAGGGTGAGAGAACGGGAGGGAGGGAGATCAGTAAGTCTGTAAGGTTATTACCCTGGCAGTATTACCACTGGCCCTTGACTGTGTGTATGTGTGTGTGTGTGTGTGTGTGTGTGTGTGTGCGTGCGCGTATGTGTGTGTGACTGTGCGGGGATGGTGTAATGTTTCAAAGCTTTCCCCTTTAAAACCTAGGGGCCAAACTAGAGCCACGCGCGCGGCGCAGGAATGTGACATCACAGGGCCCCCATCGCTCGCGCGCGCGGGCGCGCGCACGCACACACACACACGCGTTCACACATGTGTCTCACAGGGGACGTGACCAGAGTTGTACGAAGAAATCAGCGTCAACATCACGGCTAAGTGGGGCAGACGTGGCAGTCAGGAGTGTCGGGGCTGCGTTGCTACCACAGATAGGGCGCGCACACGCCCTATCTAGTCTTTATTATTATTTTCCGACAACACAACAGCGGAGATAATGCTGCGGCACACACAGTCCTAACAGCTCGCGTTGCGGCGCCTACTCTCTTTTGTATTTCCTCGTGATATTTTCCTTGGCAGCAATTACAGTTCTCACTTGATGCCCCGCTTTCACGGCGTCTGCGATTTAAGATAAATAATAATGTAAAACGGGAAAAAAAAAAAAAAGCTTCTCTCTTTTTTTTTTCTTTTTTTTTTTTACTCCTTTACCCCTTTAATGAGCACCATCCTAGCCCTAAGGAAGCAAATTAGAGGCAGCTCGGCCCGGCTAATGAATTCAGCCATTTTGGAGGCTCTGTCCAGTGTCTGTGCGTGGCAGCGCTCCGCGGCTGCGCGCCGTACGACGGAGTCCTCCACCGGGCACATAATGACCCGGCGTGGCGGTTATGGGCCCTTAGGGGGAGACGTGAAGGGGAGCGAGTGGTCTCAGAGCAGGTCATTATACAGCCAGAGGGCACACACACACACACACACACAGAAACACAGAGATCCACACACACTCCGCGGCTGACACTTTCAATACATCCTCCATTGCCTCCATCTCCCATATGTCTGCCCCTCCGTTTTTTTTTCCTCTGCAAACATCTCTTTCTGTTTATCTTTACCGCCCATCCTCCTGCATCTGTCTTTCCAGAGCTTGTTTCCCATTTGTCTCAAAGTAACATGAGCAATCGGAAAAAGATTCTTAAAAAAAAAAAAAGTCTCTCTTTTTTCCCCCCTCTTTTTTTTTTTTTTTTCGACTGTCGTATAAAACCAAATATGTTCTGGTCTGGCATTTCAGGACTTATTTATTGGACAAACAAGAGAGTTATTCATCCGGGGGGCCTAATTGGTTACACTGGCTTCCAATTAATAGCTAAATCTAAAACCGGGCTGATTTGGCCGCGTCCCTGATCAGGAGTCACTTAATTATTCTTCCTCTCTAACGGTTAAATATAGGCCGGTGTTGGATGCTGGGTAATCGGACCCAGGGTCTGTGGTTAGCTGGAGCTCACCGGCCGGCTTTAATGTTCCGACCGACCCACATCAAAGAGAGTCCCACCAGGCTGCCAAAATCACACACCCTCACAGCCTGACCCACTCCCTGTGTGTGTGTGTGCGTATGTGTGGGCATGTGTGTGTGTGAGAGAGAGAGAGAGAGCGCGCACCGAGGCAGTGGAAGGTGACTGTGAAAGTTTTGCTGTGTGCGTCCTCTGGTAGCGATTAAGTTGATGGTTAAGAGTCCCTGCCACAGAACCCTCTGTCTCTGTCTCACATACACACACACACACACACACACACACACACACACACACACACACACACACACACACTTGCACATGACAACTCACATGCAAACACATGCAGGCACTGTCTCACCCACTTGATCAATGGCGCACATCCACACAAACACACTCGAACATGTGCGCGTGCACGCGGCCACACGCACACGCACACACACACACGCGCGCGCACACACAAACATCAGTGTGGTGTGTAAGCGTCAGGGTCAGTCAGAGGGCAGACGCTGCGCTGATGTATTGAGAGAGCTCGTCTGGGAATGTCCTCAGTGTGGAAACACATTCCCCGTATGCACACACGCACACACACACACACACACGCCACAGATCTAACCGACTCGAAGGGGGAAAGAGTGAAAAAAAAACACTGATGAGGCCCAGATGATCACCCCCCCCCCTTCCTCGCTTTTTCTCTTTCTTCACCCACTCTTCACCCTCAGTCCTCCCTCTCTTTCCTCCCCTCTGTTCATTGTCTCCCTTTTCTCTTGTGTCCTATCTGGCTACAGGTAGACTGCCCCCTAGAGGTTAGTCAGGACGGAGGTTTTCAGTGTTTAGCGATCGGAGCACCGGCAGCATCTGCGGCCGCTCTCTCCAGACCCATCTCAGCCGAATCTGCCCTCGCGGTCGAAACGTCGGAGGCGTGCGTTTAAACGCACGTCAAACAGAATCAAGCTTAACTTAAAGTTGAGCTTTACAGAGCTGGGGAGGCTAACGCCCGATTTTTATGTGAGGGTTAGACGGCGCGCCCGACGGCGGACGCTGGCTTTCATCACATTTTTGCAAAATTCTGTGGAAAAATCAGAAACAAAATTCATTTTGTTAGAAATTTAAAGCTGCAGTACATGAATATTACGAGAATATTTATTATCACAAATCACAATTGATCAGATACAATCTGTTTTGAGAAACATTTCTGGTAATAGACAATACATTCTCACAGCATATTCGCGTGTATATACATATATAGTCTGGGTGCAGTGAAGGAAGGAAGGCAGACTATCACAAAGGAGATAAAAAGTGATTTTTTTATCCTCCTGCTTTTGGAGATTTTTTTTTACTCTTCCTTTTGAGATGTTGTCCTGACCTTGCAGTATGTGAGATCTTGGAGAGGGTTTTTTTTTTTTCTTTTTTTTTTTTTCCCTGTCTGTATTTTCTGTTTTTGACCCTCTTCCCTCCCCTCCGTTTCCCACTCTTCAGTGAAACACGCTGTTCGATTTGTGCCATTTGCTTTTCCTTGGCATCGAACAAAAGTCAAGTATAGAGAGAAGATAAACCGGTGGAGAAGGCTTTCAAACCCACCACACACAACACTCACACACACACACACATGCACGCACACTCCCCTCCCCTGTTTCTCTCTTTACAAAGGTGGGGTGAATTAAAATACAAAGATGGACGCTGCAGCACCAGCAGTGAAAATTGCAATTTCTGCAGCCCGGGCTCTCTTGGCTTGACAGGAGATATTTCATCCCCGTTGTCACCAACGTATTAATAAAACATCAGGAGCAGAGTGCAGTCCCAGTCTCCCGCTCTCTCTTTCACAAACGCACCCACACACACACACACACACGCGTGCGACGATGCACACACACGCACCTTGAAATAAGACGGCGCGTGCACACGCTTGCAAATTGTGTACGGCGGCGGTACGCATGTGCGAGAGGCGAAAACACGACGGCGTCCCTGAATCTGAATCCGAACGCGCACACGAGCAGAAATTTTCCCCCCTCGAACCACGTGCCAGCAGCTCCCATGAAAATTTCATGCTGTATATAATGTCCACTTAATGTGTTGGCGCTTAAAGCAACGGCGCCAGCACTTAGTCTGTGTGTCTGTCTGTACGTGTCTCCTTGCTTGTGTGTGTGTGTGTGTGTGTGTGTGTGTGTGTGCACCCGGCGGTATGTGAAGGGGTTAATCATATCATGTTTCCGAGGGGGGTTTCGCAGACCCCTTATGCTCGTCATACAATGGCCAAAGTGATTGTATGCAAATGCAGGCTGACCTCAATGCACTCTTTGCCTGATTTCTATGAATATGTCTCTCTGTGGATGCGCGTGTGTGTGTGTGTGTGTGTGTGTGTTGTAAAAAATATGGTTATTAAGGCTGTGCAGGATTGATGAGCGCAGCTCTTTTACACACCCTCACACAAACACACACACGCACACACACACACACACGCACACCAGTTCCATTCTCTGGCAGAGTGAGGGGTTTGTGGTGAGAGAGCCCCCTCCTCACTCCCCCGTTTAGAAGACATGAAATTTTTAACGGTTTTGCTCTGTGTGTGTGTGTGTGAGTGTGTGTGTGTGTGTGTGAGTATGATACTGAGTGTGTATGATTTGACGCCTGCGTGCAAATGTTTCTGTTTGATTTTGTATTTGTGTGTGCTACCCTGAGATGGAGGAGGGTGCTCCGTGTGTGTGAGTGTGTTTGCATATATGTTTTTGTGTGTGTGTGTGTGTGTGTGTGTGTGTGTGTGTGTGTGTGTGTGTGTGTGTGTGTGTGTGCCTGCCTGGTTATCTGGCCTCTCTCAGACTGCTCAAAATTCATTACAAAGTGACATCAGCCCAGCCGGAGACAAATGATGGCTGGATGAAAGGGAGCGCTGGGGCTTGGCTGGGATTAGTGTTAGCTTGCGCTGGCGACACATATACACACATACACACTTGTACACACGCACGCACACACAAAGCGCGCACACACACACTTTAATCCACTGGCAGAACACTGCAGATACACAGAATTATCAAACAAGGGGCTGAACTCTCAGAGATGGGCAGGCTAATCTGCTAATAGTACAGAGCTGCACGTGTGTGTTGGTCGGTGTGCCTGTGTGTATATGTGTGTGTGTGTGTGTGTAATGCTTGCATGCACATTTTTTACAGAGGTGTCCAGAAATACATTGACACAGAATCCATACAGTGCAGCAGTTCGCATCCACCTCAGCTCTTTTTTTTTCTTCACTTTGATCTTATACGGTCCAATGAATTTTTCAGGCTCAATTGTAACAACGATATTAGTTTTATGAAGTATCAGATTAATTTTTGATGCGGATTTTATTTTACATTAAATCCATATTTCGTCTCTTTCTGCCCGCGCCGTGATATCCTAACCTGGGACACTAATTAGGACGTTGAAGCTGAAGAAAATGAATCAAGTTGACAATATTATGATGTGTAAATAAATATTTGGCTTGACGAGGGCCCTCGGTGGACAGGAATAGTTCCCCCTGCAAGACACACTTTGTTGTCGCGCGGGCTCCTCGCCTACAGGCGTGCGCGTATTATGTTTCACCTACTAGAAGTGGCACGGCAGGGCTATTTTCAACAGAACATGTGTTCAAGTCACCAGAAGCATTATTTGCCACCGAGATACACTGTGCGGGAGGTTAAAGGGGGTTTACCGGGATTAAGTCGACATGTTCGAGAGCAGCAGTAATTTCAAAATGACTCCAATGTGATCTAGCAATATATAACATCTGATGAACCAAGGGGAGCTGCTGAGTTGCGTTTTCACCGCTTACGCCTCACGCGGCATATGCTGTTTTTTCTTTTTTTTTTTTAGAGAGAGAGAGAGGAAGTGAGCATCATGGGTAATGTAGTTTGGTTTTTTTCTGCATTTTCAGATGAGGCTGCTGAGGACGGTGAGAGACCTCCTCGCTCTTCCTCCAGGCCTGGACCCAACCTCAATGACCGAGACTTGACTGACAGCAGGAGAGCTGACCGTAAGTGCACACGCACACACACACATGCACACACACACACACATACTGTACTTAAGCACTCACACTCAGGCAAACAAAACACATATGAACCGTAAGCTTCCCCTCTTCTCTAAGTTATCGCTCATCTCCCTCTTCTCTCTCTCTCTCCGCCTCAGATAAGGTTCTAACATGTGTGTGTAACATGTGAATGCTGCTGACTAGCCTCCATGTGACCTGCTTTAATCGTTTCCATCTGACAGAGAGAGAAAAAGCGAAAGAGAGAGAGAGGGAGCGAGAGGGAGAGAGTGGGAAAGAAGAGAGGAGAAAAAAAAACGGAGAGAAAGGGAGAGGGATAAGTTGAGTGTTGTGGATATTACCAGGCAATGTCCAGGCCCCAGATTATTTTTTAATCAAATCAGTTTGCGTGCTTGTAATTTATAAGCGCCTTGCATTAATCTTTTCTCGTTCTTGTGCCCTCTCCGATGACATATTAATTTTTCATAAGCGCAGGATTAGATGGGGGGGGGCGGAGGGCCTGTGTATATGTTTTTCTAATATTGCATCGCATCCCTGCAACCCTTAAATTAGTTTTTTTTCCCCGCACCCTCCCATCATTTTTCTTTCCCTCCTATTTTTCCCCAGCTCAAGCCATCCCTTAATTGTCGTCCAATCTGTGACCCCATCACCCGGCATTACGTCGGATAGGGGGGAGGAAAAAAAAGAGCAGAGAGAGAGAGAGAGAAAGAAACTGTTTATTCGTTTGTAAGAATGGCAGCGCTGTAAGCGGGGAGGGGCGACACTCCCTACAAGGCGGCTTGGTGTTTTTGTTATTTTGGGCGAGGTAGGGAGCACATAATGCCTCGGCTGCGAGGCTGTGGTCGGGATAGCCCCGGCTTTGTTAGATTTGATTTACCCAAATAAGAATTCATATGGTCTTTTTATGTATGAGATGGAAATCCATGGCTGGGGATGAATATTGCATGGGGTCTCTCACTCTCTCTCTCTCCTTTTTTTTTCCCCCCTCTTCTGTCATTGCATGGGGTTCTCTCTTTCATTCTTCCTCCTTCTACTAATGTCTTGCCCCCCTCGCTCCTCCCACCCCCTCCACCATTCCAACTCACACACATGAACACACCTTCCAACTCCCAACCTCTATCCATCTCGAGCTCCCTCCCCACCTCCTCTTCCTCGCTCGCCATACCTAGCTCCATAATGTGAGGCTCAATGAGGCAGAAGGAGAGCTGAGTGAGGCTGGGGCCTATTAGTTTAGCTAGTCATCTATCTTTCAGCTCTATCTCTCTGACAGGCCTGTCTGACGGACTGGCGGGGAACCACCATCCATGCATTTACCGCCGCATATTACCGCCAGCGTCATTTAACACCACCGCACACGTGCGAAAAAACTGTCCAGGTCCCTCCTACTTTCAAAAAGCGTGCGTGAATGTGTGTGTGTGTGTGCGCGCGTGCGTTCCCCAGTGTGGGGTATCAGATGTCAGAAATCTATTTAATAAAGCAGAAATGTATTCCGTTTTATTATTTTTTTGTGAATAATTTGTTCTAGGAATTGCCTTGGATTGCCTGGGAAGCCAGATATAATATTGCTAGTGGGGTTTTGGTGTTTTATTTTGCATTTGGATTAAAGGGAGTTTCAGAAAGTCAAATGCCAGAAAATGCAAAAGGGAGCCTGGTGTGTCAGCGTGTTGTTATGCTAGGGTTATCATCAGAGACAGGGCCTTGTTTTTCTCTTTTTCCAGCTTAAAGTAGTAAGATTTAGCATCTCCATCCTCAGCCCCAAATCTCTGGCAAGCTTGAAATGTTCAGATCTGCGTGTGTGTGCGTGTGCGTGTGTGTGTGTGTGTGTGTGTGTGTGTGTGTGTGTGTGTGTGTGTGTGTGTGTGTGTGTGTGTGTGTGTGTGTGTGTGTGTTCCCGTATGGTGATCTCCAGGGAAGGGATTACAGTGTGACCAAGTGAGCAGTGTGTTTGCGCACTTCATCTCCAAGACCAAGATCTTTTAAACAAAGAGGGGCAGATAGATAGAGAGGGGAAGAGAGCGATAGAGGGGGGGAAGGGGGGGAGGGGCAAGGCAAGAGAGAAAGAGCTTTTTCCCTTGCTTCATTTACATTGTCTTTTATAATCCCATGTCACTTTAGATTAATTATAATCCATGTTACATTTTCCATGCAAATGTCCCCCGATGTGGATTACTTCCAGATAGCTTTGTGCCGTGTGTGTAGATGGTGCATGTCACCACCATGGCTCAGGGGCCCACTTCTTATAAATAACCAACTAAACAAAGGCCCCTGCATGGAAATGAGCCCGACGGGCAGCCTAAGGAAATTACAGATCTCTACCTGCTTCAAATTAGCAAAGAAATTACTCATTGTTCCTACAGTCACATTCTGTGTATTCATTTTGTTGGACAATTCTGGATATTGGAGCGGGGGGGGGGGGGGGTTTGGATGGAGATGGTAGTGAGGGGCAAATTCGCATGCCAAAAAAGGATTGGATGTTAAATATTCCATATTAGTGTCTTCACATTCAGAATATTTCAGCCTTTTATTTCTCCCATTTGCATGCATCTTGTAAATATGTCCGACTTGTGTTGGGAGCTGTGCTCGCTCTCTTGTCTCCTCGAAGATGAGATTAAAATATATCAAAGACATTAGCATGTTTAATTACAAGCCCGCAGCAATCCCTTTGTGGATGTGTGTGTGTGTGTGTGTGTTTTCTGTGTAATGACAGCTTGTTGAACGTCTCAGACGATTTGTCAAATGTGACAAGGGCCATGCTCATATTTATATCTCATTAGAACACAAGCCGAAGATGGAAGAGAAAGGAGGGCTAGTCATTAAAAAACACAAACTGCAAGACAGCTGCTGTTTAACAGCCCTTCTCTTCCACTCGTTTTCTCCATCTGACTCTGCTGCCGTCTGTCTCTCTCCCTCCCAGTCTCTCTCCCTCTCTCTTTCTCTTTCTCTCTCTCTCTCTCTCTCTCTCTCTCTCTCTCTCTCTCTCTCTCTCTCATCCCTGCGGCTAGATCTGGGCCTGCTGAGTGCTTCAGTGGGAGTTTGGGGTTCAGAGTGTGTTGCTGTAATGTTATCAGGTGACCGGGGGTCAGCCTAATGCGTAACCTCAGAGCAGTAGGCCAGTAAATCATGCTGGCCGGGCCCTCCCTG
Source organism: Karalla daura (assembly GCA_029224185.1). NCBI lineage: Eukaryota > Metazoa > Chordata > Actinopteri > Chaetodontiformes > Leiognathidae > Karalla > Karalla daura. The sequence goes on from CM055208.1 coordinate 15,286,485, forward strand.
GCCCGTTTTGGCCAGCTCTCCCTGCTAGATTTACTGCTCCGTAACCTTAGCCAGTCTGCCAGGGTTCAGGACAGCTAAATTGAATACTAAATCCAAGCTGCCGCCACCCAGCCTGCTCCCTCTTAATTGACAGTCCCCCCCCCACCACACACACACACACACACATGCACACACCACCACCACCAACACCCCTGCTCTGTGTTTGTGGGCTTTTTTCCCCTTATTTTCATGGAATGAAATGTCAAAGAAAGGAATCTAATTGTTGTGCTGCTTGGAGAAGAAAAGGGGAGGAGGGGGGGAATGATTGCAGCAGGTGGGGCGTGATTGTTTTGAAGGCCGGCGCTTCAAGATGTAGCTGATTTCATCTAAAGTCATAGTTGGAGAGATATAAGGTGTCAATGATATGCTTGTTTGTGTGAAAATCTCATTTGCTTGGTTCAGTTTGCGCAAAAATGTCTCACCCTTTCCGACACAAAAGGACAGATTCTAAAATAGATCCGCGGGAAAAGCATTAGCTATGATGGTATTGTCGGCCCTCCTGCCTTTTGAGGAACAATTTGGGACAGAAATATCCTGAGGTATTTCCAGCTATGGGCTCCTCTCCCGCTCCCCCTCTCTCATTTTTTTTCCTCCTTCTTCCCTCTGTTTCTCCACATTTCTATACCTCTCCGACCATCGCTCCGCACCTCTCTCCATTTGAGCACCCACTCGCCGTATATATATAAGTGTGTGTGTGTGTGTGTGTACGCCGCTCCCTAAACACCATTGACAGTTGCAAATAAAGATGGGTGGTGAGTGTGCCGCTCTCTCTCCCCCTGCAATGCAAAAGGGGTTGAGTGTCATAAATCACCTTTTGATTTATCTAATCAAGCAAGGTCCTGCTGCATGCAGACATTTGTCATTGGTGGAGGGAGGGGTGGGGGTGTCAGGTTTATTCTGCCCCTCCGCTTCACTGGGCTGCAGCTGGTGGAGCCCACCTCAGGATGAAGGGATGGAGGGAAGGTGGGAAGGGAGGGGAAAGAACAGGGAGGAGGAGGAGGAGAAGGAGGCGGAGGAGTAAAAAGGACACAGTCATTAAGTGCGGGGTGCAGACTCAGAGACAAAGGAAAATGAGAGGAGTCTCCAGCCCCTGTCTTGTTCTCAATCCTGCACTCCTCCATTATTCCCCTCTAATTATTTCAGCCGTCCACCAGGGCGAGACTGTGAAGCTGCTTAAAATCCACAAGCCAGGGGGATATTTAGATCCCCCCCCCCCATTCCCTCATAAATTTATAGGTAGTGTCTGGCTTGTGTCAGCCATTGTATTTATTTGTGTTACAGGTGATTATATCCTTGGAGGACACTCAACAACTTTGAATGCAATCGTATGCTTCAAAACAACTTTATTATTCACTGGCGGGGCTTTGCCATTTAAGTGGCCATAGAGAGAGCGACTCTCTCAGCATCCAAGGTTAACCAACTGTTTTTCTTTGCACGAGTGTCATAAGTGTTGATGAAAGCTCTAGGTCGAAGATGACTCTAAACTAGAAGGACAGTCTTGTTGCACACACATACACACACACACATGCTGCACACTACACAAACATGCATTTACATCCAATATGACAGTAATCAATGGTGATCTGTGGGCTCTTTCCCCCTGCCGCATTGTAAATGTTTTTGCAGTCCCTTGTCCAACAATCGCCTCATCTCCTTTTTCGCAGGGATGTAATTTAGTTGCAAATTGACTTGGAGATGGAGGCAAAAATTGAAAGTTGAAATTAGAAATGGTCATAATAAACACGGGAGGCGGGACAGAGCCTTTGGAAAGGTCAGGTGATATGACGGGCGCTTCCAGGCTGCGCCGATCTGACCAATGGAGTGTCAGAGGCCTGGCATGGAGCGCATAATACACACGTACGCATGCACATAGACACGCACACACACAAGCCCTGCAGGGGCCATCACAAGCAGTGGAAGACGAGATTACCTCGCTATTTCTGAGCTGCAGAGCAATTCTCGGATGTTCTTGGAAATTCACATTGTGCCCTTGTGTTTTTTTTTTCCTCTCTCTCCTCGCTCCCTCTCTCTTTCTTGCTTTTTTCCTCCCTCCCTCTCTCTCTTGTCACTTTCCTTGACAGGCCAATATTTCAGGCTCCAGATATAGGGGATTACAAATAAAATAAGTGGAACGCCTACTTAATGCAACAGAATTAAAATGCATGAACGGGCCGGAGGAATTGATATGCGCCCAATACAAACACGAGCCACAGAATAATATGAAATACAAAATGTTTTTTTTCAACCCCCCTCTCCATGTATCAGTGCTTTGATTTCCCTTTTTTTTTCCATTTGTGCATCTAGCGTGAAGCGTTGATTCGCAAGAGTGAGGCTCACATATTGCCTTGAGTGACCAGACGAGGGAGGGGAGGTGGGGGAGGGGGGTTGCGGAGGGGGTGATGGCTTAGGGAGAGAGGGAGCGACGGAGGGAGGGAGAGTTGCTGTGTCTTTGTGTTGTGCCGAGTGGGTAAATTGCAGTGGCAGAGTATAGCAGGGCCTGCATGGCCTGTATCTCAGGATGAGGCTAATGAAAGATTTATCAGCGGCTGCAGCATTTACTAAATACAACCAGAGGCTGATCTCTCCACACTGAGCCCCGCTGTTAACGTCACACACGCTTACATGCACACATACAAATAGACACACACAAGCAGTGCAGCTACTGTACCACCAGCCGTGACCGAGCCCTGAAAATTTAGCATCTTGTGCAGACAGAGAAGTTGTCGAGGCAGCTGGGGAAATGTATATGAACTAATGAAGTGTATAATATTACCATAACATTTAATGTATGTCGTGCTGTGATAATGAGCCTGCCTGAGTTTTCTCCATTTCACATGTCCTCGGGGCAGCAGCACGTCATCGTATATGAATGTGAATAACGGTCCCTGCTTGCATCCGTGCTTATGTTGTCTTGGTGTAAAATCGTTCTTTAAACCATCACCTTATTTCCCCATGAATATTAATTTGGTGGGCTTTAAATTATTCAGCCTATTGTAGGAGTATCAGAAGTCATTTGACCACGTTGTGATCTAACACAGCCACAAAATGTCAGACATTTCAGTTGATTGACTCAGCGGTGTCATTTTATATACTTGATATGTTCCAGATTAATATTCCCTTTGTCCCTATAGTATGCGTGCGTGATCTATGGGACACTATATATCATTGTGACATGGGTACCAGACACGCTCTTTCTTTGTTCCAACTGTCACTCTCCTCCACTGCTCATTACAAGAAGCTCCATTTCAAAAGTAAATCTATTATTTAGTCATTAATCATTCTGTAATGTTGCGGCTTTGTTGAATTTTCAAATTGCTAATGTGAAGCTTTTTGCTCCAACGTAAGACTAGAAATACATCGAAGCATAGATTGCACAAGCGCACATCTGTAAATAATCACCAATTGTACAATAACACGAAGAAAAGCATCAATTTTTAATGCTTTGCATTCTCTCTCTGTCTCTCCCTCCTCTCTCCCTCCACCTCCTGCCAGGAGTGAATGCCATACCCAAAGAGGTTGCTGGCCCGAACGCTATGGCGAAACATTCCCTCCTGCCAGATCGACAAATTGAAAGTCCGCCCAAAAGGCCAAAGTCTGCTGAAGGGAAGACCTCCACCAGCGAGCAGGTAACGGTTTGTGAAAAATCAGCTGTCATCCGTTCAACATAGCAGCAGCAGTGTTGAATACTACACCACTTTGTTTGAGGGGCATGTTGATGCAATATGACTGCCTTTATCCATGTGGACTGATCTAGACATACCGTAGGGCAATTGCCATTCCGAATAAATTGTGATATGTTGGGTATATAAAGCTAACAGCTAATGAGGCAGGTTCACCTTCATAAGCACTAATGAAATCTAACCTTCACTGTCACTGTGGGATGAGTTAATGGTAAGATACTTACGAACTGTAAGAGGCAGAAATGCTAAGCTAAGCATTTAGCAATTGCTGGCGCCAGCTTTCTATCAAAGGGTTAAACACAGCCCCCCATTTCCTCCCTGACAGAGCTTTTTAACATCAAGCGCAGTAGGCCAGTCTTTGTGTTCTTAAGTGGAATACCTGCACTAGCCTTAAGCCCCCACCCTGCCTCTCCCCCCCTCTTTGCATCTCTTTAAATTATATGTGTTTTTAAATTAGATTATGAAGTATTAGCTCGTCTGGTTCTGGGCCCTGCAAGGAGGGAGGACTTAGTCATTTCAGAAATGGATTCTATTAAGACAGGTGGTGGGGAGGTAGCTATGTTCAGAGTACTCCCTGTAATGAGGGCAAGACGTTGCTTGGGAGAGTACACACCTTTGTCATCTGTAATACCCTGATTAGAAATTCTGGCCAATCGTGTTTTCTGCTAATAAAATTGCCTGAGTTGAGAGACTTAAGTGAATTACATGAAACATGGTTGATCTACATTTTCTGTGTTAAGATGGGCATGGAGGGGGTCGGTGGGGAGAGGTGAACGTGGTGTTGTGGGGAGGGTGGCGTGGGCTGTGAAGAACAGGAAAAAATTAAATGGGATTTTCAGACACACAGTTATTTTCGCCCCTCGCGGTGCAGAAGACACGGTTATTACATGTCTTGGTCAAACGCAACCCGTGTTCAGAAGACGATGCCTCGCTGTGTCTCGCTGCCAGTGTGGCAGATCAGGACAGACAACTGTGGGAATGCATCTATTGTGCAAAAATGATATTTACATTGGAATCGATAGCCTTTTTAGTATACAATTGAATGATCTCTCTCCCATCCATATACTTATTGTGCTGTCTTGATTTGTTCCAGGTTCAGCAATGTCCCTATTGCAACTACAGCAGTAACGACGCTAACCGCATGCAGCTCCATGTGATGTCCCAGCATTCCATGCAGCCAGTGATCCGCTGCCCACTGTGTCAGGATGTCCTGAGCAACAAGATTCACCTGCAGCTGCATCTCACCCACCTTCACAGTGTGGCTCCAGACTGTGTGGAAAAGCTCATTCTGACGGTTCGTACCAGCAATGATCATGAGTAACATATTTGTCAAAGGGGCAAAATGTAAAATTCCCATGAAACATTTCAAATTCACTTACCGTACTCCCTCAAGGCACTGTAATTGTTGTAGTCCCCGGAGAGGAACAAATTCTCTCTTGAATATAGATTAACTTTAATAACAAGACGCACAGTTTCCCAAGTCTTCTATATACAAGTACTCAACACAGCTCAACAATATCAATATTTTTATTTGTTGTACTAATAGGTATTTCTTTTGACCTGATAGGTTGTTGGACCTGACACAACACCAAATAATGTAATGCATCCTCAAACTGGACAAGACAAAGGTCTGTCTTTAATGGATTCCTCCTCTTCCATGGCTGATGGGTCAGGAAAGTCTCAAGGTGAGCAGAATAAAGATAATTCAATTGTTTTATATTTTTTTGTTTGTTTTTCATTATTTGTTGACAAGGTCATAGGAGTAATTTTTTATTATTTCACAATTTATGTGTAATGTAAGGTGAATCAGGCAGTGTATTGTACTTCAAATTAATTATATGTTCTGCTTTTAGGAAATATCTCAAAGGATGAGCTGACAGCTCAAGACAAGAATGAATTGGACCTGCAGGGCGAGGAACTTAAGCCCCCAAAGGAGGCCTCAGAGGCCCCAGGCTGGAAGAGAGCCAGTGGGGTAGGCCATGATAGCAAGTCCCCTGATACCCTACAGGACCATCTCAGTGAGCTCCAGAGGCTCCAGCAGCAACAACAGCAGCTTTCAGTATCTGATCGTCATGTCTACAAATATCGTTGCAACCACTGCAGCTTGGCCTTCAAGACGATGCAGAAGCTTCAGATACATTCCCAGTACCATGCCATTAGAGCAGCCACAATGTGCAGCCTTTGCCAGCGCAGCTTCAGGACATTCCTGGCCCTCAGGAAGCATCTGGAAAATGGACACCCCGAATTGAGTGAAGCTGAGGTGCAGCAACTCATAGGAAATCTGCCACTGAATGGAGATATCACTGAGAGTGAGGCCAGGGCCTTGGAGGAAGCTCAGGCCTTTGAACATGACTTGGACAAAGATGATGACATGGACCAGGAAGAGAAGCCTAGTCCTACAGGAAGTGACAGTAGCTCCCTGCTTGACGACATGGGGGCAGAACCAAAACGGACCCTGCCATTTAGAAAAGGGCCCAACTTCACGATGGAGAAATTTTTGGACCCCTCTCGGCCTTACAAGTGCACAGTATGTAAAGAGTCCTTCACTCAGAAGAACATACTACTTGTTCACTATAATTCAGTTTCCCACCTGCATAAGTTGAAGAAGGTTCTTCAAGAGGCATCTAGCCCAGTTCCACAAGAGACAAGCAACAGCATTGACAACAAACCCTTCAAATGTAATATTTGCAATGTTGCTTACAGCCAAAGCTCAACACTTGAAATTCACATGAGGTCAGTGCTCCATCAGACCAAAGCCAGAACAGCCAAATCTGAAATGAGCAGCAGTAGCTCTGGCACCAGTGGTCCAGTCCCTGCAAAAAGCCCCGCCCCAAGCACACAAGGGAACAGCAGCAACTCAGACACAACTAGAAGTGCAACGCCATCTGCTAACAAAGAAAACACAGTGGAACCCAAAGAAGCAAATAGCAGCAGCAACGCAAAACAGTCAACTACTGACCATGTTTCAGCACAGGCAAGCAGCCACCAGTCAGCGCAATCCTCTGCCCAACTGCAACTGCAGCTTCAACATGAACTCCAGCAACAGGCTGCCTTCTTCCAGCCTCAGTTCCTCAATCCAGCTTTCTTTCCCCATTTCCCAATGACCCCAGAGGCCCTGTTGCAATTTCAGCAGCCACAGTTCCTCTTCCCCTTCTACATCCCAGGAGCAGAGTTCAACCTTAGTCCAGAGCTTGCACTGCATTCAGCAGCAGCTTTTGGAATGCCAGGTCTTACTGGATCATTCCTAGAGGACCTGAAGCAGCAGATGCAACAGCAACATCAGTTGCAGCAGGCTCAGGCCCAGCAGCAGGCTCAGCAGCAGCAGCAGCAAGCCTCTCAGACACAGTCTCAAATTCAGAAAAACCAGCAGCTGCAGAACCAAAAGAACAAAATGGAATGCAGCACTGTGTCAGTTCCAGAAATCCAGATGTCACGAGAGGCAGAGGACCATCTAGAAAAACAAGAGAAAATGGCAAAAATGGAAAATGCAGCTGATGCATTAAGTGATGGAGGAAAAGACGGCAAAGACCCCAAAAAGTCAAAGTTTTCAGAGCCACTGATTCCTCCTCCACGTATTGTGTCAGGAGCTAGGGGCAATGCAGCCAAAGCACTGCTCGAGAACTTTGGATTTGAACTGGTCATCCAGTACAATGAAAACAGACAAAAGAACCAAAAGAAAAACAAAGATGGAGGTGAGCAAGCAGAAATTAACACTGATAAGCTTGAGTGTGGGATGTGCGGAAAACTCTTTTCCAATATGCTTATTCTCAAAAGCCACCAGGAACATGTGCATAGTCACTTTTTCCCATACGTGGAGCTGGAAAAGTTTGCTCAGCAGTACAGAGAAGCTTATGACAAACTTTACCCAATAAACCCTGCTTCACCTGAGACTCCCCCACCACCACCACCACCCCCTCCTCCACCACCACCTCCCGCTCCTGCCCCAGTTACAGCAAATCAACCTCCCTCTACATCAATGACCAAACCCCAAACTCCAGTACCTTCACCAGTTCCTGTCTCCCATCAGACACCACACCAGCCCTCTCATCAGGCACCGCCACCACAGCCTCCAGCCCCTCCTCCGCAACCCGCTGCCCCTCCTGCACCTCCCCAAGTGCAGCTTCCAGTTCCCTTGGATTTGCCCCTCTTTCCACCTCTAATGATGCAGTCTGTCCAGCACCCAGGCTTGCCCCCTCAGCTGGCACTCCAGCTGCCCACTATGGACTCTCTTTCCACTGATCTTACACAGCTCTGCCAGCAGCAACTGGGTCTTGATCCGAACTTCCTCCGCCAGTCCCAGTTTAAGCGACCACGCACCCGCATCACAGACGACCAGCTGAAGATCCTTCGTGCCAATTTTGATATCAACAACTCCCCCAATGAAGAGCAAATTCAAGAGATGTCAGAGAAGTCTGGCTTGCCCCAGAAAGTCATAAAGCACTGGTTCCGTAACACCCTCTTCAAAGAGAGACAGCGGAGTAAAGACTCACCCTATAATTTTAATATCCCTCCTATAACTACATTGGAGGACATTCGTGTTGAGCCCCAGGTCAGTGCACATGAATACTACAGAACTGACTCATCCATCAACAAGAGGTCCTCCAGGACCAGATTTACCGATTACCAGTTAAGGATACTGCAAGATTTCTTCGACACCAATGCATATCCAAAGGATGACGAAATTGAGCAGCTCTCAACTGTGCTTAACTTACCCACCAGAGTCATTGTGGTGTGGTTCCAGAATGCACGCCAGAAAGCTCGCAAAAGCTATGAAAATCAGGCAGACTCCAAAGACAATGAGAAAAAAGAGCTGACCAATGAGCGCTATGTCAGAACCAGCAACATGCAGTATCAGTGTAAAAAATGTAACATTGTGTTCCCACGCATCTTTGACCTGATCACGCACCAGAAAAAACTGTGCTATAAGGATGAAGATGAGGAAGGCAATGAAGAAAACAACTGTGAGGAATTTAACGATACTTATGAACAAGTTTCATCAAAGAACTTACCTTTTGAGCCCCCGAGACAGTCCCAAGGAACTGCTACTAGTTCTGGCTCAAGCTCCCCTGTGATGGCCTCCCCTCGTGCCAGCATGGGGAAAACTTCCCCAAAACCAGAAATGGCCCCTGAAGCTGAACCGAAACACACGGAGACTGCCTCCTCACCAGTGATCAAGTCACTGCCTGAACCCAGACCATCCAAGGCTTGCACACCTCAGCCACCTCCTCAAAAAGCTCCACAACCACAGATGTCAAGACCCCATTCCCAGCCGCAGGCTGCTGCTGTGCCCTCAAGCCCACTTTCTTTGGCCCTCTCTTCACTCACCAACAGCCTCCCTCATCAGATGCTTCAGTACCAGTGTGACCAGTGTAAGATTGCATTCCCCACGGTGGAGCTATGGCAAGAGCACCAGCACATGCATTTTTTGGCTGCTCAAAACCAGTTCCTTCACTCTCAGTTCCTTGAAAGACCCATTGATATGCCGTACATGATATTTGACCCTAACAACCCTCTCATGGCTAGCCAGCTGCTGTCTGGAGGCCTCTCCCAAATTCCCACTCAGGGTAGCTCAGGGTTGTCCTCTGGTGCAGGTTCCGGGGGAATGAAGAGAAAACTGGATGACAAGGACGAAAATGCCAATGATAAAGATGGTGGAAACAGTAGTGAAGAACAACACAGAGATAAGCGTTTGAGAACCACCATAACTCCAGAACAACTGGAGATTCTCTATGACAAATACCTACTTGACTCTAACCCAACAAGGAAGATGTTGGACCACATTGCACGAGAAGTTGGCCTGAAAAAGAGAGTCGTGCAAGTCTGGTTCCAGAATACTCGTGCAAGAGAGAGAAAGGGGCAGTTCAGGGCTATAGGTCCCTCCCAGTCCCACAAGAAATGCCCCTTTTGCAGAGCACTGTTTAAGGCTAAGTCGGCTTTAGATAGCCACATACGATCAAGACACTGGCATGAGGCTAAGCAGGCAGGTTTTAGCTTGCCTCCGAGCCCAATGATGACTCAAGACAATGAAAGAGGTGAAAGTCCAAATAAATATAATTTCTTTGACTACCCACCGCTGCCTACGAAGACTGAGCCAAATGAGTATGAGCTGCCTGCTGCATCCTCAACCCCAGTCAAACCATCTGAGGCACAAGTAAAAAACTTCTTAAGCCCTTCATCCTTAAAAGCTGAAAACTGTGATGAAACTGAAGGGCCCAATATGAATTCAGCAGAAGCATCAACCTACGATCTCAGTAAGATGGACTTTGATGAGACATCGTCAATTAATACAGCCATCAGTGACGCAACAACTGGAGATGAGGGTAACAACAATGAGGTTGAAAGCTTCACAACCAATGGAGACAAGCTGAGCGACATCAAGAGTGCCCTGGCATCAAATTCTGATGGCGGCAATGAAAGAGTCCAATTCAGCATGGTGAGTCCCTCCCTGAGCTTCTCAAGCAAAGAGTGTGACTCGTACTTCAACTCCAGAGACGATGACATGGACGAAAACAATGACAGGAGTGAATCATCCAGCCTGGCTGATCCGAGTTCCCCTAGCCCCTTTGGAGCAGGCAACCCCTTCAGCAAGTCTGGGAAAGCCAGCAATGCTGGTGATAGGCCAGGCCACAAAAGATTCAGGACCCAGATGAGCAATCTGCAACTCAAGGTCCTCAAAGCCTGTTTCAGTGACTACCGCACTCCAACAATGCAGGAGTGTGAGATGCTGGGCAATGAGATTGGACTTCCCAAGCGTGTCGTCCAGGTGTGGTTCCAGAATGCCCGTGCTAAAGAGAAGAAGTTCAAGATTAACATTGGAAAGCCATTTATGATCAGTCAAGGCTCACCAGAGGGGCCCAGGCCTGAGTGTACTTTGTGTGGTGTAAAGTATACTGCCCGGATGTCCGTCCGAGACCACATTTTCTCAAAACAGCACATCACCAAAGTGCAAGAAACCCTGGGAAACCAGGTCGATAGAGAAAAGGACTACCTAGCACCAACCACTGTCCGTCAGCTGATGGCCCAGCAAGAGCTGGACCGCATGAAGAAAGCCGGTGAGGGACTCAGCCTGCCTAGTCAGCAGCAACAGACTGCAGTGGACAACAATAATGCACTTCATGGCCTCAGCCTACCCTCAGGCTACCCAGGGTTATCTGGCCTTCCGCCAGTGCTACTTCCTGGGGTGAACGGGCCATCATCACTTCCTGTTTTCCCACCCAACACACCTGGTGAGTTAGTATGACAAACAGCGAAAAAAAAAAAAAAAAAAAGAAAAGTTAATAGACTAGAAGCTTTATGAACTGAGCTTTATCCTGCACTATTTTATTCTTCTATACTACTGTTTATTCTGTATCACAGTGGTGTTTGTCAAAAGTCTTATTTTTTAAAACTATTTTAAAATGAAAAATGGTGGGAGTTAGTGCATGCACAATGTCGTCATCAGAGTTGAACTGCTAATTTATAATTCAGAGATTTTTTTTACAACAAATGTGTCTATATCATGACTTCTGTTTGTGTTGTTTGTTTTCCCCTTATTATAGGTTTGGTATATTTATAATATATTGGCAGATTGAAATTATCATAAAGCGCATGTGACAGTTTTGATCCATAACAAAATCATGAAGACTAAGCCAGTGACAAATTAAGCATCATTATCCTGTTATACAAACTAATTTCCATAGTGATTTGGGGTTGAATATTTAAATATTGAATATTTCCATATTTATATACCACTGTATTTCAGCTTTAGCGTCTCCCGGTGCTGGCATGCTTGGGTTCCCTACACCAGCCACCCCCTCTCCTGCCATGTCTCTCAGCACTACCCCAACCAAGACTCTTCTGCAGACTCCTC
>CM055208.1:15300552-15338962 GCA_029224185.1 Karalla daura
TCTGTTGCAGCAGCATATTGGTCCATATTTGTTACAGGATTGATGCCTAACAATCTAGAGACCTATTTAACAATTGGTGCATCCATGAAAGCAGTACTGTATACTTGAAACTGTTAAGGTACAAGTTGGTCACAATGTTAAAAAAAAAAAAAAAGGTATGATCATTTGCTATACATTTGCAAATATGCTGCTTTAAAAAGGGGGACAACAGCATTTTTGTTGTATATTAAAACATTTTCATGTACTTGTAGAACTTAAAACAGTGTTACACCTATACGCTGCCATTGAGTGCATAGGTTGACGTCCTCCCATCAATTCTCTGGGCACTTCTGACGATCTACAGTTAAAGTCAACATTTTAATTTTCTCCACATTTAGTGATTTCAACATTGCAAAGTATTACCTTACAAAGTTTTGCTGCTACTGTGTAATGTTATTTTGCTTGCCATAAATTCTCTCAACTTTCTACCAGACATAATACTGATCCATTAATTGCTTTGCTTTGCTATTTTTTATTTTATATGATTTTTGTTATTTTGCTGTGGAACTAAGAATGTGAAAGCTGTCAAAGGGTGTTCAATTTTTTACGAATCACTTTCTAGTTTGGTAATTGAAACCAGTGTGATTCATTCCAAAGTAACAGAAGGCTATTTGTATGAAAGAAAAAGGCTTGTGAACAAAGAAAGCTAAGCTGTTGTACATATTCGTAGTTGGCTGTGCATGGTACAAATTTATTAATATGAAGAAATGCAAAAATGTATTGCTTTTGGTATTTCCTATTCTGAGATGAGCAAGTAGCATGTAATGCAACTGTTTGACAGGTTAAATCAAATCATGCTTAGTTATTGTTTCAAACAATGAAATCAAGTAACATTTCCTCTTTTGTTTCATTCTTGTAAAGGTGTTTTTTTTTTTTCAAAGTTTTAAAGCAAAATGTCAGTTTTTAATTTTCTGCGTGAGCTTTTTAAATGTCATTATTTGGAATTTTAGTATTTTAACATTTACTTTTATCCTGAAGACACTTTTCGATTGTGTTTCATAAGAGACATCCTGGCCTCCCAAGGTGCAATTCTGCCATTGTACAAACATGAGCGACTGTCCTGATTCCAAAGGCTTTCACAACTCTGGCTTTTTGCCTCCCTCCCCCCCCCACTCTGTGGCTCAGCATTATAAGACTGAACTGTCGGCTAGCATCGTGTGCTAAGATGTTAGCATCAGACAGGACGCTTTCCACACCAAGGACTGGTAAAAGCTAACAAACCAACAAAAAGGATGGTCCAACAATATAACTGTACATAGATATTGCAACTGCACAGCAGCCAAAAAGAAAAAAAAAGAACTTTTTAAAAAAAATGGATGGATTGTGTCATGTTTATGGGGACAGCCTTCAAAAGGTTGAAATTGGAATTGTTCTTCTGGATGTCAAAGGGATTTTCATGGCGCAATCATATCCTACACAATATGTACTCTTCAACATCTGGGTTACATAGGAAATGCACCCTGAGGTTTTAATAAGAAGAAGCCCCTATGGCTAAAACTTTAAATAAACTAAACCAAAAATGTTATTGATGTTTTATATATAGAGAGTAGTCGCATTAGTTTTTGTTACTGTACTGTTTGAGGTCTCAACTGTACCGTATCACGGTAATAACATGGTTTTGAAACCTTTTTTTTATTTTGTCACAGACCTGTTGTCATAGTTGAAATGACGTTTATTGTAGATGGTATTTGAACAACTTCTGGAAATAGTTCATCAAGTATGTTTGTTGCTCATTGTTGTGATACATTAAAAACTGTATCTGCAAACCAGTTGGGTCTCATCAAATATTCTTTATTGCATGTCTGTTTTTTCACCACCGCGACATTACAGCAGTTGTCTTACAGGTATTAATAGAATTTTCTATTTACTCAAGGTCATGAAATAGAATTTCCGTGGATGATTTTACAACGTGACATTATTTTGTCATTTTATATCAGAAAGTGTATGTTTATGACAGGTGTATAAATACACCGATACAACTACGCCATAAAGGCCGTACTTGCAAGTGCGGCTCTCGACCAAAATACCGAGATGAATAGTGGTCTGTGAATGACTATACATTTAGGGACTGTTGCTTTTGCCACTTACAATTGAGGCCCACGTTTTTCCAAAACTGTCGAGTGTATTTGTGTCATATTGTTAACAAACGAGCGCAATTGTCATTCCGGTCCCCGACGGGCTAAAATTCTAAACCATATAATGGGTATTTCCCGTCATTACGCTATTTGCGGTAATCTGACTCTAAGCAGATGCAGGGGATTACGCTTGGAAGTGTCTGCTAATCTGGATCCGATCAGGTGCAGCCCCAGACCCCGTCCGTGAAAGGGGGAAAAGCCCGCAGCAATATATCACCGCCGCTGGTAAACAGACACAAGGCCACAGCGGAGAGCAAAAAAAAAAAAAAAAAGAGTGTTTTATTACCTCAAATTGTGAGGTTGATTTACAGGTATGCAAGGGCAGCGCCGATGTGGCGAACAAAACGCGCCTGGCTGGCATCTCCAGGCACATTTTTAACCTAGATTTCTCATTCTGCGGCGAGATAGAGGCGGAATTGTGTTGCACTGCCGCGGACTATAAATTGCTTTTAAAATTCTATTAAGAGGCAAAAACGCGCGCCGGCGTGAGACGGAGGGGTGACTTTTTTTTTTTTTTTTTTTTTGAGATCCGGGGGTCAAAAGACGCTGTCACATTAAAAATCGCACCTCAGGACCACTTCAGCACAATGCATCACGCCCTGGCAGCGAGACGTGTCCGCCACCAGTGTCAGGGTCACGGAGAGAGGCGACATTCTCAAGTCGTTAAATCCACCTAATGAAATTTCACAAGGGCGGCGAAAATGGAGGGGACGACGAGGATCCTTTCGCTCCGGCGTGATCGGCTGTGGCCTTCATTGTTTCGCCTAACGCGCTCCGCGCGTGCGGCGGGACCGCCGCGACATGTAAAAGCTTCAAAAACAGCTTTTTTTTTTTTTTTTTTTTTCCCCCCACTCCCCCGCCCCCCGCCGCCGCCTGACTTCACCCCTCGCCCTTGACGAATGTGCTCGGCTCACAGGGTGCAACTGTTCTGCTGAATGGCCCTTTCCTGTTGCTCACCCTTAAAGCGCAGGCGGTTGGCGAGGCAGGCCCAGCTCTCCACCCCCTCCCCACCCCCGCCCATATTACGGGATTGAATTGCGTTTGACCTTTGCGGGGAACAATGGCTGAAGGCCTTTCATTTTTCTGGCCTTCGCGGCGTCTAGAAGGAGAACCTCTTCACTCTGTGTTTTCACTGCAGTCTGCCAGTAATTCACCGGCGTGATGATAGGGTGATCTGTGCCGGGTATAGGCGTACGTGTGTGTGCGTGTGTGTTTGTTCGTATCGTGGTATAGGCAAGAGTGTTGTTTGCCTGTGCTGATTTATATCTACCGAAATAACCGTTTATAGGTCAAAGAAGAAGAAAAAAACCTTTAAATGCCGTCATTTTAATGCGATCGTACTTTGGGGGCCACCCTATTTGCACTGTCCTAGAATAAAAAGGCCCACTGAAGAGAAGAGTAGTTGATAGTAGTTCAGACACAGCTTTGCTAAAGAGGCCGCAACAGTGAGCGGTCTTGCCCTGAATACACGATAAAAGGTTTACTGTAAATCCTAAATGGCGTTTTCTGCAACCCATACATCACTCATGACCATTAGGTTCCACCCTCACTGCACAGTGCCCCCTTCCAGCCACAGCTTTCCAGATGATACAGTACAGAGGCTGCAGTTCAGGCAGATCTGCCTTTGAATAGCCTGCAGCCAATGGATTTTCTCTGGATAATACAATGTTTGGGACAGAGAGGCAGGGATTAGTCCAGACGGATACATCCACCACCCCCCACATGCCCAATCTAATTAGACTGGAATCAGTTTAAGATGAAAGCAAGCCCTAGCATCACCGCACTAAATACTGGAATTAGTATTCCCCGCATGGGAATTTAATGACGGAGACTGAAAATCCAATCACATTCACTCCCGGTTTAGCCTCTCATACATCGGGCCTGGACAATGACGAAACGAAAGAACAACAACAATGATTCGCCTGTCAATAGATATTGACCAACATCACATCTGAGGCCACGCGCGTATCGGCGTTGCTATGTTGTCATCATTTAACGAGGATAAACAGCTCATAATCGGATATTTAGACAGTCTGTTTCTGATGTAAACCTTTGTCACGTTCCAACTCTTCCAGGGCCCGTAACAGAAATGGATTAAAGGAAGACAAAGCATGTTGGGGGGGGGGGGGACAAACGCACTCCTTGTCTTATGCACCCCGCGTCTCTTTGTTGTGTCTCTGAACCCGCATGAAAGAAGTTAACCTGATTTGAGAGGAGAAAAAAGGGAGACGGACCCGACTCGTCCTCGCTCATACATTCTGCTTACTTAGAGGGCTGCATTGACGCATAAAATCTGTTCACTGGGATTGGCGAAGCCGGTCACCAGCCCCGCACATCAAAGCCCTGATTGCTGCATCGGAATTGAAACTGTCAAATTATTGCTATCAGGCAGATGGCATCGAATCCATTTTACTTCCTATTATCTTACGAGACTTCGAGGCCACGTTCCGCCGATAAAACAGAGCACGTTTCGCCGCGCACGTTCCCACGGAACAGCCTCCCCGTCTCTTGACTTCATCTTGCCCTTATTATTATTATTGCTGTACCTAAGTATATGCAGTCGGGGGAACTCTATTTTAAAACCAGTAAAATGCGAGCCATATTTCAGCGTCAGCTCGGTGATTAACGGCACAGACCGGAAATAACTCCGGCACCTGGGTTCCATCCACCGCGCGATATCTCCCCCACCTGCGATTCATCCACCAAAGCGTTACACCTGAGAAATCAGGAAGCCATTGTCCCCTGTGCACAAATACTCAACATGAAATCTTATTATTTATTGCCGGCTGTATTTGGAGACATGTTCCAAAACAGAACCTGTTGGGTCTTTTTTTTCTCTTGTTCTGTTCTGTTCTGTTTGTTTGTTTCGTTTTGGGGTTTTTCTTCCAGCTAACAGGTGTAATGAAACTTGTGCGGCGACCGATTCTGCAAAACTTTGCCCCTCCTGAGCCCCACGAGGAAATTCACGACGCATTTCAAGCGAACGCGGAGACAAATGCTGTCGGCGCGGCTCCCCGCGCCGCATTAGTGTGAACGAGGACACGGAATTAAGCCACAAAAGGCATAATCCTTGCGATTCCGGCGATGTGGCCTTTGAGATGACTCATAAACATTAACAGCAGTTTCATTGGATTTGCCCAGGTGTCAACAAAGGCCACACACAAACCAACAAATGGAAAATTCAATCTAATTTTTTTCAATGTATCTTTCTCTCGGCCTTCCTGCTTTCAGCGTACACCGCCGCAATGCCTCATTTCTGTGGTATAAAAGGAGAGAAAGAAGGTGAGGAAAATGGAGGGGGCAGGAGTACACCTGCCTTATTATTGCCTCGTGGATGAAGGATACAATCACTGCTGGCATTTCTACAAGACACACAGCCAACTAACACGTATTTTAAAGTGAAAGAGAAGGAGGAGGAGGTGTGAGGGAGAACGGGAGGCAGGCCCGGGAGAGAAAGGAAAAAGAGACACAGACAGACAGGCCAGCCGGCAGGCTGACAGAGACTGAATGTCAGGGACAGAGCGAATGGCAGAGGGAAAGGGAGAGAGAAAGAAAGGAAGAAGCGAGAAGGAAAGAAAGGAAGTAGGAGATATAGACAGCAAAATGAGCAAGTGATAGAAGTGAAGTGAGAGTGAGAGCAGGAGAGAAAGAAAAGGAGGGGCGACCTGAGAGAAATCAAACATGGGCTCTGTGCAACAGAGGTACGTCGGCAAACGAGCATGTTATGGCAGCCCGCTGGGACTTCCCCGGCAGATCGTTTGTGCTGTTTCCCAATCTGTTCTGAGGAGCGGCACAGCCCCACATGGGGACGTGTGAAGGCGTCAAGATGGGATTGCTTAAGACAGATGAAACAAGGTGTTTTTTGATGCCATCTCGAGCGGACAAAAGCCTGATTTCCTGTTTTGCCTGTGACACAAAGGGTGCTGTGTAGTTTGTTGAGCAGTTCAAGGCTTTTTGTTGTCAGGGCTGTAAATAACTATACACATGAGAGGTGAAGTTACAGAGATCCACATGCGAAAAGCTGGAAAATATGTGGCACATTTCCCCCCCCCCCATTTCTTCTTCTTTTTTTTTGTTTTTTTGGCATTCATAAAGCCTTAACACCTGTAACAGACAAACAGTATTACAGTTCTCTCATCGCCTCCTCGCACGTTCTCCGTCTTGTGCGAAAACGAGCCGCCAAGTGAGTAACCTGGCACACCACCGTTTGACTCTGGACAGCCACAGCTCTCCCGACATTCACTGGACCCCAGAAACAATACCTTGGTAACAGAGATCAAAGTGTCAGGCTTCATAATATTGCTTTACATTTTAAAGGGCGCTGAGCAGCCGGGCTAAGGTTTTTACAAGGCGCGCTGCGTCATTGGGGAAATAAGGGAGCAATGGAGGAGGGAATGAAGGAATTTTAGGGGGCGATGGGATACGTCTCACTCTCACACACACACACACACACACACACGCGCGTACGCGCGCACGCACAATCTGAAATCATACCATGTGCAGCGGAAGAGCAGGCGGTGAGGAAATAGAAGCTAAATATAAAGTGACACACTGCATTCCCCAGGTCATTCACAGGCCCCGCACCGAATCGCAATGCTCCACCGCTCGTCGTTTATCACACGTACATACACACACACGCACACACACACAAACACATAAGCGCGCGTCTGGCGCGGAAAAATCATAAAGCGGCCAAATAAGCATACCTCGTAATTTAAGGAATCACTGATGAAGGGATGAGGAGATGCACTGACATCAAATTGGCTCAGACTCTGGGCATTCTTACGCCCTCTTTGCGCATCAACTCAGCATTCTGGCAGGGACATTTGTAACAAAAAGCTTTTTTAATGTTTAAATGAAAATTTTAATGAGGCCCTGTGTTGCTTTCCCTTTCGAGTCTTTAAGAGCCCTCTAAATCATTAAAACTTGCTCTTTCTTTGATTTCAAGGTCATTTGAAGAAATAAGGCAGCCTTAAGTGGCCCTCGGACCAAAAGTGGCCTATATGCCAAAGACGGCAAATGAATGTAGTCTAATGCTTTTTAATTTGCATTCATCTTTAAAAACACAGAAGAGCCATCTCCAAGGTATAATAGGCTGAGATGGCAGTTGGAGGCCCTCTAGTCATTAGTAGCAATGCAGCTCTTGTAAAATACAGGCCTTTCTCATCTTGTTTTAACTTAAGCCCATTACTACAAAGATACATTAGGCTGCTGTCCATCGCCTGTTTGTCTGCATACAATATTTCCGTCTGGGTATGTCTGCGGCGTATGCATGGATTCACTTCCTTTTTACTTCCCGTGTGCACAAACACATGCGAGGCAGCTATTCAGCCGGCACATGCACGGAAACAAAAGATGCCAGAGACGGGGGGGGGGGGACCCTAGGAGGAGACGACATGCATTGTTTGCTTAATCACGTGTTATGAGATGACTCTGTAATTATGTTGTCATCTGCCCGCTTCAGCGCGGCAGAACTGGGCCGCTACCGCATGCCTCGCTCCCCGCTCATAATTCCACACTTGAAGCAGGCGACGGTCTAAGACGGCGGGGCTTGCTCTCTCTTGCAGTCCATCATCTTCGCCCCGTATCCGGCTGCAAACACCACAGTGCCGGGACGAGAACTGTGCCCGTCTTGCAGCGGCGGTCACTTAAAGCTTGTTTGACTGTGTGACAACCCCTCGTGCGTCAGAGTGTAGGCCGGCAGATGAGACGGTTTTTATGTATTATACCCAACTGATGAGACAGCAAATAACAGTGTGTCCTATTAAACACAGCAAGACGGGACTTTCTTGTTTTTTTTTTCTTATCCCCCCCCCCCCCCCACCCCCCCATCCTTCCCTTTCGATTTTGCTCCATGTTTCCTTCTCCTCTCTGTTCCATTTCCTCGCCATTCATTTCCCTCTGTCTTTAT
This sequence comes from Karalla daura, assembly GCA_029224185.1. Taxonomy (NCBI): domain Eukaryota; kingdom Metazoa; phylum Chordata; class Actinopteri; order Chaetodontiformes; family Leiognathidae; genus Karalla; species Karalla daura. The sequence continues at coordinate 15,308,638 of CM055208.1, forward strand.
CTTCCTCTATTCTGGGTATGTGTGTTTGTGCCTCGGTGTGTGTGTGTGTGTGTGTGTGCATGTGTGTGTATCTTTTTCTCTTTTCTCCTTTCCTCTCTCTGTGCGGGGATAGGCGGTGTGTGTCTGTGAAAAACTGAACATCTCCAGTGAAATTGGTTTTCTGTGGAGAAACTGATGGATCACTCCGTGTTCCTGACAGGAGTAGGCGATTGTTTATGCCGGGCGGACAAATACATGTATACACACATGCATACACACGCGCACACAAACATGCACACACACATATGCAAGGCTGGGAGGACGAGGAGATTGTTTATGCTGAAGCTGAATTAATTTTTATGAGCTGTAGATTGCTGTTTATGGGAAAATACACTTTTAAGTTGCAGGAGATGTAATCTAGATTGTAGCATTCCCCGCAATGAATTATGGTTTGGAAGCAACAGCTGCAGCAGCCTTCCTTGCAACCTCCATTTTCTCTTACACACATACACACCCAAACACACACACACACACACACCCACACGCTTTCATCACTACAGAGGACTTCACATTGCTTTATATGCATTTCCAGGAAGCTTCCCCCAGCCGTCACCATAACTACTACTTCGCTAAACCTAAACCCCGACTAAATCTAAACCTGACTTTGACCCGAATCATGTCGTGTTTTTTATGCTACGACAACATGAGTTTCGTTCCCACATGGACGGCAAGTCCCCACATTGCGACTGTGTAAACAGATTAATTTCTCCACAACATGAGTAATACGCCACCATATACACACACACACACACACACACACAAACGCGTGGGTACAAACAGAGAGATTAGTAGCAAAATGTTATGCTCTTAAAAACAAGTGACTTCATAACACACACATGCACACACACACACACACACACACAGGCACAGAGATCACAAACACCTAACTGTGAGCTCCAGTGACACGCAGTTGATCTGTAATTGAGAATTTTCCCCCCATGACACACATAAACAAGAAAACATCAAACGCACAAATCAAAAAGATTAAATTTTAAGATCTAAAAAAAGTACACAAAATCATAATTTCATTGCCAGAATATGCTCACCTGTTGCGAATTCAATACAACATTCAGAAACACAGAAGTTAAAGAGAGAGGACCCGTTTTTTTTGAAGCCACCCTCATTATGATCTTTTCTTCAAAAGCGCCGACCTCGATGCGCAAGAGGTGAGAAATTGTTCCATTATCAGCGATCTCTCCCCCTCCACAAGCATACACATGCACTACACACGCCCCTGTGAAAGATGGAGGAGTAGCCTGCTTTTGTTGTTATTCCAGTATGTAAGGCAGCACTGGCTAACGTACACACACAAAGGGGTCTGCATTTCACACCACAGCTCATCAAATTCTTGCTCGCTTGGATCACAGGCACCACATACAAGACAGACAAGCTGTAAGACATCATTTAGACTCATTTACAAGTATTTACAAGCCGAGACTTGCTAGGAAATGCCTCCTCAGTGGTTGTTGCTCTCCACAGCCCGTTTAGAATGGAAACACACATCAAAAGCCGCAAATTCCCCGACGCTCAGAAACATCACACAAAATGTCTTTAATAATCACACACAGAAAGTTAGTTTACGTTATAAACTATTATAAACTATTAGATAAGATTAAATGGAGGCTGTGTTGCATCTTAGGTTTAATTTATGTGCCTTGTAATGGATTTGAGCGAAAGACACAGTTTACAAGTGTGTGGAAATGCTCAGACATCAATGACCAGATGAATTAGATTCATATCTTTGTTCATAAACATGAAAAGCAGAAAATATCTAACAAATTATACATTCCGTCCTGTTTGTGAGCAAATGTGCTCCCACTGACCTGTGTGTGATTTTACCCCCAGTGTCACAACAGACAAGAGACCGAGCGGAGCGAGTACAAAGGCAGAAATTAGTCATGCTAAACGTACAACTTCTTGTGCAGTCAACTCGTATTAAAGTGGGCTGGAAACAAGGCTTTTTATTCAAAGATTATATTCTTTCCCCGTCTTTCTTCTTCTCTTTTTTTTTCCCTTTTTTTTGGCCCCAGTTTTTATCAGCACTCATGCAATAACTCAAGCGGGGATGGAGCAAATGTATTCCACCCATATGTATGAATGAATGAATGAATATGATTACCAAGTCTTGGACCTTCTCAAGGACAAAGTGCCGTGTTCTTCATGTGTGTTGACAGCCTTGTGTGCGCGCGTGTGTGTGTGTGTGCACTTGCATGTGCGCATCTTTGCATTTGTTGTACTACATTGTAAAAGCAGCGCTCACCTTCGTCCCCGTCTCTTTTAGCGTGTACGCGTTTTTTTTTTTTTTTTTTTTTTTTTCCAAATGTTGTGTTGTGCACGTGTGGGTGGGCGCCTTCGTGTACAATTAAAGGCGCGTGTAGTGTATGTGTCTGCAGAGGCTGTCCTCTAGGACTCCCTGCTGCTTGTTGTGGTGTAATGACAACCTCCTTGCTCACACACACACACACGCGCACGCACACGCTGGTCCCCTCCCTCACCTCCTCACTGGCTGCCACATTCAAATGCAGCCGTTTCGCAGGTGACGTACCCAGGAAACGCTGTCCTGTAATTGTGTCGCTCTGTCTTCCTGTGGTGAGGTGGCTGGTGGCTTCGCCTGCCTGCCTGCAAACACGCCAGAATTACCCGCCGAGGGGGGAGAGAAGGAGAGAGAGAGAGAGAGAGAGAGAGAGAGAGAGAGGGGTGCAGGAGGGGGGTGTGGGAGCAGAGGAGGGGGTACCATTAAAATGCAAAATCACCACTGCGGTGCAGTGCAGCGCCCGGCTCCCTCACTCTTTCTCCCAGGCAGCCATCTTATGATGGAACGAGTATGTGTTTGATGGTGTGTGAATGTGTGTCCGTCTGAGGCGGCGAGGGTGCGTGCGCGTGTGTGTGCGTGCGTGCGTGCGTGCGTGCGTCCGTACGTCAGTGCGTTTGATAGAGTGTGGAGTGTAGGTGCGTGGGGTTGGCTGGCGGGCGGGTTTGTGCGCGCGCGTTTGTAGGTGTGCGTGTGTGTGTGTGTGTGTGTGTGTGTGTGTGTGTGTGTGTGTGTGTGTGTGTGTGTGTGTGAGGCAGGGATGATAAATCAGAGCTAGGTAAAGGCTTTTTAATGCAGCGGACCCCTCTCCCAGCCTCCATCTTCTGTCAGGGCTCAGTAAAAGATGAGAGCCCCCTGGGGAACAGCACTAGCCCGCAGCATAGCAGGACTACGCCGCAGGTCACGCACACACATACATAAGTGTCGGCGCACGCACGCGCACAGGCACGCGCGCGGGCCTGACGCACAGTCACTGAGTAGGCCTTGTGAATGAGTGAATACATGAATAACTGAATGTATTGAATGCATGAATATATAAATAGAACTTTCCACAGGAGCCACCTTTATTGATGAACCCCCCCCCCCATCCACACACACGCACACACACTCACACCCAGCACAAATAAATGTGTTTTTCAAATGATTTCCAAATGAATTCCTAAATGATTTATGGCCGGTGATATTGCATTTATATCAGAGAAAATATTTTCGAAGAAAACAGAATGGATATTTAGTTCATTTCTGCCTGTGCTCCTAAGGTCAAACAGAGTCTTTGTCGATGATGTGCCTTGAGTCTTGAAGCGGCCCCAAGTTTCAGGGGGCCGGATATGAAAAATATGTGGAATTTGCCAACATCTGACAATACTTAGTCGGCAATATATCTCCTGTCTGATAGAAAAATGTGTTCTGAATTGCAGATACGCTCTCTTTTCTGGCATACCTTTTTAATTTGACTTTGAGGGAGTACACGCCGGGCTCCCAGATAGACAAGCAGAGATATGACTGTCGAATGTTACGTCGGCCTTTGTGGATGGGGCAGAGAGGACTCCAGCAGCTTGGCGCAGGAGACGAGCACAAACGCTCGAGAACATAATACTTGACAACGAACCCAGAGTGTCAGTTTGTGAGGCCCCACAGAGAAAACTGTCTGGCATGTTTGTGAAGAGGATGAAAACAGAGACTATGAAAATGCCAGAGCGCCGATTCTAAGCTTGAGTTTCAGAAAATCTGGGGCTTCAATTTATGTCCCCTTTTTTTTCTATAAATCTGTCTAGTTATTAAACAATCTAGCGTTACTTTCCAGAGGAGGGCATGGCGCGCTTTAGCCAAACCACAAAAAGTCTTAATCTTGGAGAATGGATGATCATAAAAATTGTTTTTATTTCAAGGATTCCGCTGAAGTTATGTTAAGATGGAAAAAAAAAACCCCACCATTATAGCACGAGGCGCAGACTAACGGGCAGGGGCTGAATTTTGTATATTATGCCACACTATACTTGACCCCGCTCTAACAGGGTCACTTATAGTATGCATATATTAATTTAGTGGGTGCTACAGGAATATGAATGAATAATTTAGCTGACATGGTCCCACTTGGAACAATCCTCTAACCTGGGCTTATTGCCCTACATATTAAGCCAACTGAAAGTGAGGAATAGGCAGAAATCACGTCTCAGCCAAAAAGTGTGAGTCTCGCGCGATATTGAAACATGGCAGCCGTAAGTATTTCATCAGAGGAATGAAGTCGCAGCGCGAAACGGAGAACGCACGGCGCGGGAGTCTTTCGGAGGGACGACCCGGTGTGCTTGGAAAAGTGAGGCCCGGGCCTCGCGTAGTACACGGAAACAACACTGTAATCAAAGACAACGCTCGCCGCTCACAACTGCGTTGTTTATGTGTTTTACAGGCTGCTCGCCGAGATGAGGAGGTTAATGTGCATGCTCTCGCCGCTCCCCCTCGCGCACGCGCGCCCCTGTGCATCTGTTGGACCGAGCGGGTTAATGCCGGTTGACACATGCGGTTCGCCGATCTCCTGGAGGGAGTCGAGACTCGCAGCGGAAGCCTTCACACGCAGGTATCCATGGCAACCACAAAAATTATATTTCTTCCTTCCCCGGCAAAGGCGGAGATTCCAAGATGCTGAAATGCACAAATACATTGTCATTACCCAGCAGCCTCATACTTAACAGGGTTAGGCTTTTTCTGCCCGCTGCTCTCATTGTGCGCTGTGTTGCCTACACATGTAATTTAGAAATTCCTCTTGTTACCTTTCCCACACAAAAACTCCACATTATCTTTGCATGCAGCTACTTTCTATGCCCACATCAGGCTGCCTTATTGAACATTTCCCTCCTTCCGCAGCCATTATCCTGTTTGTGTTTTACATTCTTACATGTTTTTGTTCCTCAGCCCTTTTTCTGAGAGACTAAATATTAGATTCCGTCAATGGATCGGAGTTACGGCGGCGAGATTGGCAGGATGTTATCAAATATTCATGTCACTTTACATGTGCTCCTGCTTGTATTTAGTTCCTTGTGTGGATTGAGGCCCTCGTAGTAGCGCTGATTGACAGATGATGGGGAATAAAGCTCTGTTCTGCACTGCGCTATCTTCCTCTGTTCTTGCTGACAACTTCTGGTTGATTGCACAATGATCAGAGGTTTTTCTTTTTCTTTTTTTTCGAAGAACAACAGCGCACAGTTATGGAAATGAGTCTATAGTTTGAGCCCAAGTAGTATAAAACGAAATATCTGTATGGTGCGTTATTGCCACAGCAAGACACATAAACCCAAGGACTCCACATTGCAATATGATTCGATCTGTGCATTACATTTAACTGATAACAAACCATTCGTGGTCACTGTAATATCGGTGCCTATCTAGGGGAGAGCAAGAACATGGAGACAACACACAGAGAGGGTCTTATAATCACTTTAGCAGCCAATTTAAAATTGCCCCTAGGACAATGTTGACTACGACTCCTCTCCTCGGCCCGTGAAATACATTTTGTCTAACAACCCTGCAAAAACGTGCACATGACCGTGTTGCACCGATAGGTGCATTTGTACGGCAGCCAAGCGCGTGCCTCCCTTTTCATCTCTCCGAGGGGAAATAAGAGTAAGCACATTGTGTCCCGCACCACATTCCTGAACAAGCAGAGGTTCAATCACATTTGCAGAAGTTATCAAAACTTTCAAAGAGCTCAGCTGGTGCCTTAAGCCACAGGAAATTCACAGGGACATCTGGAGGGATGTGTGCAGATTATTGCTCATTTAGTCTGTTCTAGACATCAGGAGGAAGAGGACTGAGATGGCTAAACACACGCACAGAGTGGAGGATGCGCACACACACACACACACACACACACACATACACGTGCACGCACATACATAAACAGCCTTGGCTTTGGCAGATCTTACCCCGGGCGCACCACAACACACCTGCGTATAATCCCCCATGATGCCCTCTGGTCGTATGTCCAATCCCCTCGCTGCTCCTGTCCTGGCTCATCCAATCAAAGGGCAGGTCAGGTAAAGTTTGCTGCCGTCTCTTTAGCCCCGTGTTAGAATGGGAGCGGGCGAAATATAAAATACGTCGAAAAACAAAGCGCGCTGGCGGTGCGCGTTAGCTGCTTTGATTTGATGCGCTCAGATACCTCACTCGACCTTTCACTTTCCAACTTTTTCGCTGTTTAGTCTCCAGGAGGGGGGGGGGGGGGGGGGGGGGGGGGGGGGGTAAGATTCAGATCAGGCAGATTCATAATGTATGCAATGAAAATAACCTTGTTTGTGAAACATCCAAAAAAGGTGGAACGACTTAGCTGCATCCACCAAATTTTAGACGGCTTACAAAATCGTGTTTCAACTCTCCACCCCTGTGACTCCACACATGCTGTCAGGAATAACTTTGTTTCTGATGTGGAGTAGGAGGATGCAGCCTACATTGAAACTTTTTAAAGTCCTAGCGCAGCATAACCTTTATTGACGTGCATCATAGGATACAGAGACTTTTTTTTTCGTGCATTTTTCTTGATCTTTGTGTTCACCCTCGCAAGCTGCGCATATTGAGGTGAACATATAGACACAATATGGATCCCGAAATTATCCTGGGTCTCGAGAACAGAAAAGGAAAGGGCAAATTCTATATATTCTCAAACCGACGCGGCTCCATCCTTCCCAGGGAGTGAAATGCAACCAGACAAAACCTCGACGCCGCGATAAAAGCTCAGGAAATTACTCCCCTTATTTTAGGTGTGATTGATTGTCCCCCTGACCTGTTAGACTGAAGAGGTGGTTAAGAAGAACGGGCAGACTTAGATAATTGGGCCCGGTGGTATCCAAAGCCCGGCAGGTGTTGAAAGAACTCTCAAAGCACAGGTACCTGCAGCGGCTGCAGCCCTGAACTCGAGCACACCTAGGATTTCACTACCTTGGAGGAATTTTGGCGTTTTATGTTTGGCATGTCTTTTATTGAATAGATGAAATATGAGAGATACTTGTAACTCCCATTGACATATCGGACACGCCACGAGGAAAAAAAAAGCATACAGGCGTCGGAAAATCCTCCGAGGTGTCAACAAATAAACGGCGCATTTTTTTGTTTCATCCCGTCCTGGCATGAAAATAATGTCACTCTCTCTTTGAACGCGTGTCAGTTGTTGGAAATATCTGCCCATTACAAGAGGGACGTAATTCCCTTACCTGTTGAAAAGTAGGCAAGAGCTTGCAGCATGAGCAAAAGGGCCGGGGATGGAATTCTGTTGGAGTGAAAAGGCGCGGGTGTTTTTACTCCTTAATTTCATTAGCGATGCATTCGGGCTCCCCGAGTCCTTCCAGCCATTTCAAATGAAGAGGTAAAAGCCAGACATAAGCTTAAATGATAACATTCTTCCGCCGAGAAAAATACGCATGTACGAATCAGAGCCATTGTACTATCCTTATTATTATCTGCAAGCCAAGGGCTCTGTTCCAATTAAAGAATACCACAGATGGACCGTTCAACAAGCATGCACACAAACGAACCTACAATAGGTACAGTAAAGTACCCGGCATTACAGAGCCCAGAGAGGAGCTTTTTACTTTAAAAACTATTTAATCAGGAAAATCAACGCCTAACATCAAAGAAATGGAGATGAGGGACAGGCGGATAAAGAGGCTCATCAAAGAAGGAGATCTAGTTAGGGATTCGACGCCCTAATTCCCTTTCTCTTAAAACCTTCGTCAGAGGGGGCACAGGGCCAATTTGCTCCCTAAATGGCTGCGTGTGAATGTGCAGATTGCTTTGCATAGCCGCTGGGAATCTGGGCTTCTTCCTCTTTTTCTTCTTCCACGCGGAGCCTGTGAATTAGAAAAGATCCAAAGACAGATAGGCTTAACGGAGCCCCAGCTACCTTCCTTAAGTCCAGAGCCCCCGTTCCAACTTCCAACTAATTCGATCCATGGCCTAACTCAATTAATAGACTTTAATGCGCTGTTTCTTCTTTATCTTTTCCCTTTCCCGAGGATTGGGGACTTCAGCCGGAGTTGAAGAGTAATGTCTGCAAAAAGGTTTGGATTGCGAGCCCGTCTGAATGTTAAGACAATGACATGTCCCCGCGGCATTAGGGCTGATCATATATGCATCCCTAATCTCGGACATCTCCTTAATCTCGCTTTCTGGGTCCTGCCGCACATTAATGTAATGTAGTGCATAAAATATTGACAAACGCTCTCCCCCGACCGAGGCTTTACACTGTGTGCATTGCTATAGGATTCATTAGTCAAAATGTCCTTGATGTGAGAGAGAGAGGACCTCCGAGTGTGTCAGAACCAATCATCATCTAGGATTATTACCTCCACCTCCAGGTGTACATTTTCTTTTAATCCAGCGACGGGCTATTTCAATACTTTCGCACGAGCTTCAAACCATACAATTCATTAATTTCGGCCTTGCTTTACCTCCAAGGACGTATAGTCTCGGCCACGTGCTCCACGGACCTGCGGAAGTTCTCGGAGAAACGAAGGATCACGTGGGTCGGCGGCATGCATAATTCAACGTGGCGGGGGGGGGGGGGCCCGGCGTTCTGCACCTCGCCAGGACAAATGTTTCATGCCTTATCCTCCCCGCTCAACAGAAACATTAACCTCATCTGAGTGCAAATGTGTGTACGTGTCTCCGAGCGGGCAGATCTGAGACCAGCCACCCCCCCCCCCCCCCCCCGCCCCCCTCCCCCCCGCAATAGGCTTTCTATCACGCCTGCAGTTCCGATTGATCGTCTCGGCAATCAGCAATTAAGCCCCAGTGATCAGAGCGGGAGAGGGGGAGGAGGGGGGAGGGAAGGAGCGGTGGGGGGTAGCGGGCCCCCCCCACCCGCCCACCCGCCACCCCCTTCCGACCACCACACCCCCCTCACACCCCCTCCCTTTCTCCCTCCCAACCCCGCTCCTCTCTTGTCAGCCCAGGAAAGGCTTCACTCAGCTGGGGTGCATTTGGCCCGGGGCTGGGCTCACTGGTGGAGGTTAACTCCAGCATAAATAAGCATCTTTGGACTCATTACAGGGATTAGAGAGTAATTCGCCTGTGAGGAAGGAGACGACTGCCAGGGTTTTGGTACAGTTTACTACAGTCTTATAGGGGCGAGGGCCCGGGAGATTACAGAGGGAGAGAGAGATGGAAAGGCAGCAAAAGAGAGAAAGGCCAAGGGAAAAGAGAGGCTGGCTGTCAAGTGTGTGTGCGTGTGTGTGTGTGTCTGTGTGCGTGTGCGTGTGCGTGTGAGAGCCAATCCAAGCCCCCGGCTGCCCCCTTGATCTTCAGCATGTTGGGGTGCTGTGAAAACGGATAATGGGAGTTAGAACGACCGGGCCTGTCTAGAGAGAAGTGTGCTGATTGTTATAACTTTCCCTCATCTCTCTCTCCTCCACTTAACTAAATAAACACCCAAGAGGTAGCACTCTATCAATTTTAATGATGTTGAAATACAATTTAGGCACAAAATACACAACAAATGCTAATTTGGCCATGATGAGAGGCATCAGAAATTCCACCCATTATTTATTCAGCTGACTTTCTGCATTTTTCATCAGAACAAATATTCCCATTTCAACAAACACACACACACACACACACACACACACACACGCGCGCGCGCGCGCGCTGACACACGGCCAATTTGGAGCATAAATCAACACGTTCGCTCATCAAATATATGCTCTGCGTGGGTTCTCTGTAGTCTGTCCAGTGCACCAAAGACAAACAGGTTCTGTCCAAAGTCCAGCCGGAGAAAGGAGAAAGGGGGCCCGGGGATTGTCAATATATGCACACATACATTAAACAGTGCAGGTCGATGTGTGCTCACAAAAGACACAGACATCATAGAGATTGAAGTCCAGTCATAGACTCAAACACGACGGCCACGCAAATCTCCTAAAAAAAAAAAAAAAAAGAAGAGGAGGAGGAGGGGAGCTCAAAACCCTTCCACGCGATCCTTTCTTCTCAAAACACCTCGAAAGATGAATTGCTTCGATTCTTTCCCCCCCCCCCTACAGATTGCTGTAGGTTTTGAGGCGCATTTGCATAATCGTTGAAAGTCCGTCCTCTGCTTATCCGACTTCCTTGGCGCTCCTCCTCCCCCTCCACCCCGGCTTCTGAACAAACCCCGGGTCCGGGTCCGGGCCGCCCGTGGTCAGCCGCCCGTCATCTCCACCTCCACCCTGACCGGCTCCAGCCGCCCCGCCTCCGCCCCGCACTTGGGGCAGGCCAGGCGGGGCTCGGCGATCAGGTGGCTCCGGATGCAGTAGTAGCAGAAGACGTGCGGGCAGCCCACCGCGTGCGGCATGACGGGCCACTCGCCGCACAGCCCGCACTCCCTCAGCAGCCCGCGCCCCCCCGCCCCCGCGCCGCCGGCCGCCTCCCCCCCGAGCAGGAGGGAGCGCGCCGCCGCCCCCAGCCTCCGCGCGTCCACCAGCGGCAGCAGGAAGACGAGGAACTCGGCGAAGCCGTGCCACAGCAGCTCCCGGTTCATGTACTGGTAGGCCACCTCCCGCACCACGCCGGGCTTGCTGAAGACCGCCCGGGCCCCCGCCAGCCTCTCGGCCAGGACGGGGTGGCGGCCCCCCCGCAGGAAGGCCAGGAAGTTGACGAGGCCGGCCAGCTGGGCCACGCTGGACGCCAGGGTCAGGCAGCAGCGCAGCGCCCGCCGGAGGGGGCCCTGCTCGCCGGCGCCCGGGCCCAGCAGCAGGGTGTGGGAGCGCTCGCGGAGCCAGCGGGGGCCGGCGGCCAGCAGCGCCAGGGACAGCTTCTGCCGGCGGGACAGGGGCCGGTAGCGGCCGGGCGAGGCCAGGGCGCTGTGGTAGCGCAGGCTGAGCAGCGCCTGGCCCACGGTGGCGCTGCCCGGGTACAGCGTGAACCTCCAGAGGAGCAGCTGGAGCAGGGCCCGCAGCTCGGGCTCCAGCGGGGTGAGGAGGCCCGGCCGGCAGCTGCGGAAGCAGCGGGAGAACTGGGTCCAGAGCAGCTGCTCCAGGGTGGAGTCCAGCTCCAGGGCGTCCAGCTGGCTGATGCGCAGCACCGGGGTCCCGGGGTCGGCGTCGGGCTCGGGCCGAGGACGTCCGGGCGGACGTTCTTCGCCGGCCTCGCTCTCCAGCTCCTCTAAAAATGCAAACAAGGACATCAATACGTCAGTGTCACAGCTCCACGTCAACTACAGAGGCAGACCGGTCTCTCCTGAATGACGACGTCTCGTTAATAATCACCAACATGAATGCACCCGCCATCAGGTTCTGCCCGAGCACAGCACGGAGAGTCCTTCTTGGCTCCAACCAAGCACACGAGTGCGAGCGCATGTGCACGTTGTTTATGTCTGAGCTGTGACGGAACGGCTGGACTTCCAGCCTGCCCGACCAGCGAGGGACGGGGCGCCTTCTCCTTGAAGAAGACACCAGGGGCGGAAGTTCACCTGTTTTCTTTGCATATCTACGCGTTTGTGCACACTTTACAGTCCCGTTCCTGCCTTTGCACAGTCGGGTGAAGTCGCAATTCACTCTCATTCCTGAAAAGCTTAACCTCGGTCGTGAGCCAACCCAGAAACGCAAGTGGCAAGTTGCGAGAACTCTCCCAGCCTGCCCGTGATGAAGTTCATAAGACGTTCTCGCCGCTTCACTTTTTTTTTCCTTTTTCTTTTACACACCTTATCGACGTAGGCGGCGGCCCACTTCCGCGTCTTAAGAGTGGGGAATGGCAAGACGCAGAGGAAGGACTATTAAAAAGGACAACTTGGTCGTCGGGGGGAGGAACGAGGCCCCAGAGGTGAGGCCCATCCTGTTTGGAGGGTTATTTCTTCTTCATACACAGGAACGGAAATCACTTTTCACATGTAAAACCCGTCCTTAATGCAACCTTTGAGCCGCGCAATGCAGAGGAGCAGGGGGTCTTAGACTGCTCTCTCCAGTGTATAAACACACGCAATCCAACACACACACACACACACACACACACACACACACACACACACACACACACACAGGGGAGGTAAAGCCCAGGGGCTCCTGGTGCCTGCGCCCTCTGGAGATAGGGGTGTGTGTACAAATCACATCACCAGGGATTAGGCTAACGGCACAGTCTCTGGTACACCGTAAACATCTGCCAAATGTGGAACAATTTTCCTCCCCCCCGGAGCCGACTCCATATGGGATCCCACAATTGTGACGTCTGGGCTATTTTGCGCCGCACACGTTTCCAAACTGCACCCCCCCACACCATCACCGCCAGTTTTATCTGCCCTCTCCTCAAATGAAACGCTTAAGAAGTGGGAGACTAACTAACGCCAAGGAGAGACAGAGCGAGAGGCCCACAGAGAGAGAGAGAGAGAGCGAGAGGCCGAGAGTGAGAGAGAGAGAGACAGAGAGGCCTTTTTTTTGACAGTGGCTTTTGTGTCTCGCTGAACAGGATTTGTCACGAGGCTTTAAAAGAGATTTCAGCCGGGTAAATATGGCAGTTTTGACAGGGGAGGGAGAGCGAGATGACGGTCACTTTGGACGTTTCCTCGAGGAGGTTGAAGGCGCTGCGACGTGCGGCGGCGGCGGCGGCGATGCTCGGGCTTTGCGGTGGTCCCGCGCATCCGTGACGTTTCAATGGGGCCGGGACGCGCCGTCCAACGAAGTCAGAATTAGCAAATGAATGGAGGGGGGGAAAGGAGCGAATTCGCGCCGGAGTAAAGCAGGTGTGACAAATTCATTGAGCTGCATTTGAAATGCTGCCGTGTTTAGTGACTAGACCCTCGCCTGTGATGGAAGCGGAGACTCGGGATTAGAAAATAAAATAGGTAGCCTCCGTGTGTGTGTGTGTGTGTGTGTGTGTGTGTGTGTGTGTGTGTGCGGGAGCCAATGAGCGGGCTCCGTTTGTTTAGCTTAATCTGAAAGTTTCCCCCTCGATGGGGGGAAAAATGTGCAGATTACGTCCGTGCGTGTGTGTGTGTGTGTGTGTGTGTGTACGCGAAGCGCAGGCCTCATCTATGCAGAGCTTCAATACGGAGCTAAATTAATCAGACCATAGTTATATACACATGCACACACACACATATATATATAGACAGTGCACACACACACACACATACACAGGTGGCGGAAATCCCCGTCACAGCGGCAGCAGCCCTCTCGGGAGAGCAAACCCGGCCGGGTCCAATATTCTTCTCAAAGCCTTTTATCGAGCAGTTTACAAGTTATGAATGAATATGTTTTATTTGGGGAAACACGGTATTGACAGCCACCTATCAATAGTAATGTGACTATTGTCAAGGGTCTGTCAATATTAATGTAATTATGATGTAGAGGGATCAGAGGGATGCCGGAGTCGGGGGCCAAGTAACATCTCCCTGCCCACTGCCATATCAATAGCCGGGATTGCTATTGACAGCTCCCCTTCAGACTCGCAGCACTTGCCAAATATATAACAAGCAGACACTTCTGTCAATGCCGGGCTGCCTATAAAAATTAAGCATTTGGATTTACGGGGCTTTTACTGTGGACAGCTGGAAATCCATGTTCCTTATGTAATAGTCAAAAGTCACAGTCAATGCCGGTGTTTACAGAGTACTGGCGTGGCGCGCGTTAGAGGGCAGACGCGCGGGCAGCACACACACACACGATACGAGCCGGCCGAGTCTCTCCCCTACCTACCCACACACACACACACGCACACGCACACATGCGCACACACGCGCGCAATGAAATATATTGACTTGATGATTCTCCGGTGGGTCGGCCGAGCTGGACTCAAAACGCCGGCTCTGGGGCTGACGACCTGCAGGTCAAACAGCAGGTTGGAGGAGTTCAATGGACTCCTCCGAGGGTGCGCGGAGGAGGAGGAGGAGGAGGAGGAGGAGGAGGAGGAGGAGGAGGAGGGGGGGGTCACGCTTTTCCATCGGTGGCCGTTCGAGACGCCTAAAGGCCATCTCGATTCAGTTCGAGACGTCCCCCCCCTCCCCTCCCCTCCCCTCGCCTCCCCTCCCCTCGCTCCCTCAGCCTGTGCGTCCCGCTCGGACAAAGATAGCGCGGTGACTCAAGGCTGACCGCCGCAGCTCGGAGGAGACCACGACGACGACAACATCCAGTCCCAACAAGGAACGCGGTGCGGCGTCGCTTCAAGGCAAACGGGGGGGGGGGGCCTCCGAGAGGTGGCGGCTACCCAGCAGGGAGATGGACGGACAAAGAGGCGGGGAGGGATGAAACGGACGGACACGTCGGACGAGCCCCGATCCACTGTCTACAGATACAGTGAGAGGAGGGGGCAAAGAGGGGAGAAAAAGGAAAAAAAACAAGGAAGGGGGGGGGGGGGGACGCAGATAAGCACAAACGTCTCCCTCGGAGCTGACCTTGAGACGGGCGGTCACAATGAAGGAGGAGGGAGGCGTTCTGGAAGCGCTCAGCCACACCGAGGTGCGGGCGTCCAGGGAATAGCCCGTAGACAGGCTGGGGAGGCTGCACTTTCTTCTTGACCTTGGCTTCGGAGCCCGGGGAGGGGGGAGGGGTGGGGGGGTGGAGGGTGTTTAGGGGCAGGGGACTTGAGACCGAGGGATGCCGGGATACCTCGGGGGGGGGGGGGGATCGTGTCTCGTTTTTTGTTTCCCGCCACAGACGGGCGCCGTGGCAACCGGTGGGAGGACCGCGTGTCCCAAACTCTAAAAAAAAAAAAAACGAGCTCTCGCGGTGTGGTGTCGTTCTCAAATTCCTGGGGCACTTAGCCGCGGCTGTTTGCATAATGTGTCTGCCGAAATAATGCGCGAACGTTCGCTCGCCCCTTCTGCGCGGCTCGTGGCTCGGCGTTGGCAAGGCGCGTTGGATTACAACTTCACATTTTCTTCTCGCGCTCATGTAAATTAATTTGAGTAAAAGCTCTGGCGAATAAAACCTATTCCTCTGAGCGCTCCTGTCTCGCCCCCCCCCTCCCCCCTCCCCCCTCGCTCTCTCTCTCTCTCCCTCCCTCCCTCCCTCTTTCCCCCCGTCGCCCATGCTCCCTCGCTTTATTGCCCGCCTTTCGCCAGGAACGAGCGCGGGCCTATTAGACATGGCCCGCTAATGTCCTCCGCTATGAAAACGGATGAGAATGTCAGATTTAGAACTTTTAAGAGAGTGATGTCATACAGCAGACCACGGGCATTACGGGGACGCCAAGATTACCCAGGCGGTAACCAGACTAATTGTTATGAGTCTGTTTCATGAAAAATGAATGTGCGCAAATGCACAGGGGGGGTCTTCGGGCCGCGTGCGTGCGTGTGCGTGCGTGTGCGTGCGCGTGCGTGTCCTCGCATCGCACGCTAATGCTTTATCAAGGCTCTCCTCTTTTCTCTAATCACCCAAGACTCCACTGAGCCACGGGGTGAGGGCCACGTTAATGCCTGAACACAAGAAGCGGAGGAGGGAAAGGAAAGGAGAAAAAAAAAAAACATCAGTTAGAGCAGCACATCTGACACACACACACAAAAAATGTGCTCTGCCTAATCTGGCTTGCTCGCGAGGTAAATTATTTAGAGGAATTAATTGATTTCAGGAGTACGGAGGTTTGGTATGCTAAGGCCGTACGAGTAATAAGTACAGTGGTTTGCAAAAAAACAACTTAAAAAGTGATGAAACATTTAGAGGGCAGAGAGGCACAATGAACGCGGGAGAGAGAGCGGAACGGCTAATAAAAAAAAAAAGGGAGAAGCGGAGTTGTGTCTTTCTCCCGAGTCAATGAGGGTTCGCCGAGGCCTCACCTCATGCAAATAGAATGCGTTACGCCAAGGAATATTTGATCGGCATGTTTCTCGGCGCCCCTTTACGCATGAAAAACACAGACATAATAAAATATAAAACATTTTGTCTGATTTTCCTCTTCTTTCAAGTCTGCGCAACGATTAAAAGATCGCTGGGAAGGGAATATCCTTAACAGGGGAGGGGCTGCTTTTTGTGCCCAGTAGGATCCGTGCAATATGGAGCAGTTGAGCCCCAGGTGCACATGTTACTTTCAGGAATCCTTTCCTAAAAAAAGTGTTAAAACACTCTCAGCTCGGTTTGAAAGTTTAATACCTCGCGTTCCTTGTGCTGCGCGGCCACTTGGAGCTCTCACCTTTTTTGTTTTGGTCCATTTCTGTTCTGGTGACCTGTCCAGGGTGCATTCCCTGCCTTTGACCTACTGCGTACAAAGTGGGTAACGTGATGAATGGATGGATGGGCTTCTGCTCATTTCACCTGGGCTATATTCTAATGCACACCTGTCTTGCCCAGCCCTATTCCTGGTGTGTCTTCACCAATCGGTGAAGAAATCGGTGAAGACCCCTCATATCTCAGATTTGATGCCTGTCTATTTAAGCTCTGTCTTCTGACACATTCCCTGCTGGTAATTTGTCCATCTAATCCCGTTTGCCTGTTCATTACCTGCCTCTTTTTTTCCCCCTCATTTTCCATTACTAGAAAACTGGTCACTATTATTCCTGGTTTTCCAGGACGTGTGAAAACTCTGTTTTCTAGTTTTTGGATTAAACCATTGTTTTCTGCCACACCCCTCCATCCCTGCATGGGTACCCCAACACAATCAAATAAATCAAGATTCCAGCGAAATATGGAAAAAGCGGCATCTGGCAATGCATAAATTGCATTTTTAAAATCACTTGATTTGATGCTAAATTGCTTTTCAGTTCTGATTTTCTAGCCAAGTCAAAGTGCTTCTGCAGACATGATTTACATTCACTCCCAGTCTAACACTGGTGTGAGGGGTTACCACATAACACACACACACAAAAAAAATCAGAAATTACTTAATTTTGCTTGTTGCAGCTTTTAAAATCAAACTTAAAAGTATGGTTGTGTAGGACAAAAAAAAGAGCAATATATCTTGAATGAAATACGGATGAATCTAGACGCACATGAGGATTTCTAAGGATGCAGGGATTTCTTTGTTGTGTTGGATGGATACAGCTATGAATCTAATCCATCTAGGTTGGAATTCTTTCTAAATGAGTGCACAGATGACCCCGATGCCTTTATCACATCTGGGAACTATATAAAATGACCTTACGACCCCGGAGTGAGATCATAGCCCAATTTAACTTCAGTGACTCCCTTAAAAAGACTCATTACATTAAGTGTTTAGCTCGAGAGGCACGCGTCTATACTTCAATCTCATGCAATCAGCTGGTCCACGTTCACCTCATAATGACATTGTCTCTTAATTTTTTAGCCCCGTGCCCGTCAGTCTTTAACAACAACAAAAACCCAAATCTGCTCCATTTTGATAATAAGGCAAGAGCATTATGTGATAATCACAGCGGGGGGATTAAGTTCTGGCAGAAATGTGCAAAGAGCAGTGCAGTCAAAGCCACTGGAAAAGAGAGATATAACCAAGAGAAAGATAAGAGTAGGGGAGTGATGATTGGGATGAAGTGAGCAGTGTGTTGAAAATCAATAAGATCAACTTTGCCTTGAATCTCAATGTGGGAGGTTTTTGATCTCTGGCACTGATTATTTAGGGGAATAATGGAATTATGTGCAGGGCTCCTCTTGAATCAACAAGGTGAGACGCAGGTAAATATATCGAAGACGGCTTCAAATAAACAATCCACTCAGTCGATCATTTGAGCAACAAGAGTTGATTTCCAGACGCAAACATGCAGAAAAACGCTGTATTTAATCGCTCCATACACCACTGGGGTGAAATCAATAGGCTTTACAGCGAGCTGCCCTGCCGTAATAGGACTTCGTATTGGAAACAACATTGTGTCGAAGACTTTAATATCCGCTACGCGACACAACAAAAACATATTTACCCATTTCTTTTCACAGGAAAGGTGATCTCAACATAGCTCTGTCCACTCGGCAAAACAAGCTGCACTTCCGGGTACAAATAGCACCCGCCAATGATGTCTACGAACGTAGTGACGTCAGGGGGACGACGCCGATGGAAAGCAGTAGCCAATCAAATCACAGAGCGGCAGGGCAGCGGTAAAGTCCATGTTGTGAGTGATTTATCCCCGGTCCTTCGTTGTAGTAACGGCGCATAGCAACTGAATAGTTGTTGAAACCACTGTAATTTGCCCGAAGTAAACAGATAATATTGAATATACACGGAGAATGGCACGCAAAGACTGCTCTCAGGTTTCTACGCAGGTGTTCGACAGTGTAAACTACAAAGTGGAGCAAAGTATGAACCGGGTAGACACGTAAGGGTTGTGTGACAGAGAACTCGTCATTTTTTTTGTTTAATTAATATTACAAGGTGCTTTGTTGAGAACCATGAGCCTGGAGACGACGCCACGAGCAACACGGAGGTCACCCTCGGCAGAGTCAGGAGACAGAGGTGAAACTTTGGACTTGGAGGATCTTAAAGGGGCCACTGGGCGACCTGAGATTGACTTCAACAGCATTAAACGGCTTCTTGGAGAAGTTAGAGGACTGTACGAGCAGAGGCTGCAGCACTTGGAGGAGGACACAACTACGGATGGAGAGGAACTGGAACAGGTGGGGAGAGGGGGATCTTTATTTGGAATAATATGACGTCATGGGTCACGAGGTAGCGTGGCCGAGCGGTCTAAGGCGCTGGATTTAGGCTCCAGTCTCTCTGGAGGCGTGGGTTCGAATCCCACCGCTGCCATTTAGGAGCGTTTAGTCAGTAAATCGTTCGTGGTGATGTTGTCAGACACGGGGCCGTTTTGCCATGGTCTGAAATTCCTCTGTTCACCTTGACAATTTGAAATATCTGTTGAACATGTCACGAGGTTAAGTTGCTGTTGAGCAATTCAAATAGATCCCTCTGCAATATGGCACTATCTATCTATCGATTTATCGATCGATCTGATGTGATCTAATAATCTAATAATGCCTCAGAGATACTGTATTTTGTAGTAACTAATGTAGTCCTGATATTGAACTGTTTCTTATGTCGGTGCAGCATATCTAGCCCAACATCCAGAGTTCTAGACCTTTCCATGTATTCATGGGTCCAGACAAAGGCATAAATTTACTTTTTATAAAGAGCATTATTAAATACCCCCCATTCAGACCCAAAGGCTTTACAAGATTTGTCGTTTTCTGCAGACATCTATTGTCATTAGGTAATCATCCATTCGATAGAAATCAAAGAGCATCCTGTCCGCCGTGACTGGAGCATCAGAAGATGACCTCTGTCCTGTCAGACAAATGACAAGAGGAAGCGCAGGGGTGCTTTCATAAAGCCACAGCACTTGTAACAGGTGGCAAATTGCATTATGTTTCCATCTGAGCGGCAGAGCTCAGGAACACAGATCCACACTCATATTTAAAAAAGAGAGGTTTCTAATCATCAGGATTGTCATGTGACATCATTTAGCTACAGAATGTAGCCTGTGTGAGCTGGGCTGTGCATCAAAGCGAGTGTAACAAGGTTTCGGAGATGGGTTTCGGTCAGCCGGCCCCAGTCGTGGCCCTCTTTAACAAGGTTATGTGTTTAGAACCCAAGAGCTCCCAAGTCCTAAAGGTTGATGTGGACAGTTAATCATAAAGCTTGTCCATTGAAAACACAGCCTCCATTCATCCATGGAGCCATTATGATGTTTCCTAACATTTTAAACACTTGCACTCACTGCCATTAAAGAATTCATATCAAGTATGCATGAAGTGCTCTTCCTGCTGCGTGTGGGCAGTGATCAAAGCCAGCAAACAGCAAACCAACACGGTGCCGGGTTTTATATTCTGGCTTCGTTTTCAGTTCCACACCTTAAAATACAATGTCAACCTCAGAGTGTTATCTTAGATACTGTCACATCTAAGATCTTTGTAAAGTTACTCTAGCCCTGAAGCTATACATCAGTGTTATTATGCGTCAGGGGACGGTATAAACTGCTTGTTGACTTTTTTGGCTGTAGGGGACAGACGTTTATGAATACAGATGTTCGGGTGCTCCTCCAAGGCAAAATAATTCTGGAACTCAGCGGCATCCTCCTTTTTATCAGAGCTGCAATCATTGTGTATGTATGAGATCTGGCTACCTGTACGATCGCTTGAAAAGAACAAGTGCACAGGCAAGTTTTTCAGCGGAGATAAAAGACTGGCCTGATAGACTTTACTGAAGAATTTGATATATTAAGTCAGTCTTGGAGCGTGTTTTGGGTGACCTACTTTCACTAAACAATAAATTGCAAACTTAGAAATGCATTTATTTCTGACAGAAACGCAGCAACGGGGGAATAACATGGATCTCGGCCCACCCCAACCTTTGACTGACTTGCATACACAGTAAGAGGTCATCCGCTCTCGATTCCTGAATGGCGTGAAAGCCAAGACGAGCTGCCCTCCGCGTCTAACACAATGAGCTATAGAGGTTTCTGAGTGTGGGAGCCTTGATATTTTACATTTTCAAGCCGACTTAATGGCGAAGTTGTGGAAAAACGGAACAATTTGACTGTAAATGCATCAGCTGCCGTAACTCCGATCATGTCAAAGTTGACTCTGTATTTCAGCTTTCCTCACGCGGAGGGTGCTGCTCTTTTCAGGGGGGTTGCGGAGAAGCCTGGGCCCGTTTTTTTTGTGCTGCGTTAGATAGATTAGATAGCGGTTGTTTCGATGTCTGACGACCGCTGGGGGAAATCACACGCCACGCTTCTGTAATCCGTCACTTTCAGAAACGTCGGCTTTTCCAGCAGGGAGCCGTGCGTCTGTGGGTCAGCGGAGGTGACACATTGTCTTTGCGGCCCTCTCCCAGGAGCCGTGTTCACGTTGTAACTCATTTGCACTAATGATTTATGTGCATCAACGTGGTACAATAGCGAGTTAGTGCCACGGCCCTGTCTGTTCCTGTCACTGGGGTGAGTTTTGTCCTGCGCCGGGGTTTTGTCTTGCCAGCTTCCTGTTTTATTCTGGAAGCCTGACCTTCCTCCCTTGTGTCCGCTCGCCTGCCCTTCCCTCATGTCACACCTGAGTCTCGTCCTCCCCCTAATCACCGGTGCTTAAAGCCTGCGTCTGCCCTCTGTCTTCTTGCCAGTGCGCTTGGTTTGATTTGGTTGCTCGTCTGCGTCCCAGCTCTCTTGTGCTCTTTGTTCTTCCCAGTGATTTTGTTCTCCGCGTTTTCCCGTGCTGCGGTTTAGTTTGTATGTGTTCAAGTTCCTTGTGTTCAGTGCTCCTTTGTGGTCCTTTCTCCTCGTGTTCTCCCTGCGGTGAGCTCGCATCCTCATGTCTCGTTTGTGTTGTAATTCACCTCTGCTCCTTGAGTTTTTCCACGTTTGTATGTTCACTGTGTTTTGCCCCTTTTGTTAAGTTCTGTGCTTCTTCATTAAAATCCCCATTCACTCAAATGATTTGTGTTGTGAGTCGTGCGTTTGGGTCCTCATTTAATTTAGAATTGCGATCGAGCTCAGATCGTGACAGTTAGTGATTTAGCTGCTCTCCTCCTCGGTCAAAAACCTTGCGTTTTTAGATTTTATGAGACATTGTTGTTTCATAAAGTGATCTCGCTCTTGCTCGAGCCATGTCTTGATTTGCCCTAAATGTGATCTTAAACCCAATCCTCGTGACATGTCTGCTGAGAAAACACACGGAGATGTGTTGGAAGAGCAAACTCAGAATATGGTACTCATGTGTTCATAAACATGTAATCTCGCTCTCCTGAGGGCACGTGAAGCCGACACAACATAGTCGTAGATCAGTGTCATTCTTCAGAAGGGCAGGAATGTGTTTATAAGTGGCCCAAGATGTACGTAGCACGTGACGCACAAATGACGTGTTTATTGTGCCAGTCTACCGTGGGGCTTGTTAAAACAAAGCAAACAAAGCCCCCCCGTTTGATCTCGCCCCTTGTGTTGTTCTTGCAGAAGAAAGTGAATTTCCTGAGGTCTTACGTGGAGGACCTGGCTGAGCAGAACCAGGTGCTGGTTCAGACCATGGAGGATCTGCAGGCCGAGGCCGACGGCAGGTTTGCCGACCGGGGCACGAAGCTCTGCGCCTTGGACGGCGGTTTGAAAGTAAGAAGTCGCGCACGTTTTTTTTTGAGCATTCAGACCTCGCGAAGTAGCGGAGCCCGATGCTGTTGTTTTCAAACAATCAAACCTTAATCGTCGTGTGAAGGTTCCCACATATAGGGCATCAGCATGCCGCATTGAGTGTATGTATAAAAAAAAATACAGCGACACGTGTTGAGAAGTTATAAAGAGACAAAAGTCTGGAACTTTGGACTTAAATGCGAATGCGAAGAATGCACTTCCCCTCACTTTCATTCCTCTTTGTTTAAGCCAAGGACGTGTATTTGTTATTTGGGCAACAAGTGGAGCAACATATGTCAATAGAGTGAAATGTCTGCTCATAAACACCATCTGTACACAAACATCAAGAGTGCATAAACACGACAGTGGTAAGGATTTATTCAGAGGAGCGAAAACAAGAGCCGGAGTGAAAGGGAAAGGCATAACAGCTCATGGCCCTCTTTGCGGCGCCGCGCTGCCATTGTCTCCCGGATCCTTTGTTTGTGTGCACAACTCGAGGCCAAGGCCTCTTCGACTTTTACGGGATCCAATCAGCGGCGATCACGTTGAATATGGCTCGCAGTTAAGTCATCGACAGTCCCCCCCGCTTGTTTAGACAGAATAATATCGCGGCGCGGAATAATGGAAATGCAGAGAGGCATCTTCGTCAAACCCGGTGATGATGAAGACACAGCGGACCCCTCGGCCCGAAGGGTGGATGAGCAGAGCAAGTCCCCCGGTTTCCCCTCCAACCATTTTCCTGTGGCGGGGTCAGACTGTTGCGCGTTCCTCTTGGGGCCCAAGGTGGAGAGGGCGCGCAGTAGAGTGTTCCGCCAAAGCGGTTTTTTTTTGGTCCTTTTTTTGTCAAAGATTGCGTCGTCGGACGACACAGCCATGAAGACCTCAAGGTTCTGTCCCGGCTCAGTCACGGCCAGGGCTCCACCGGCGTTCCCCTCCTCCGAGTGGATCCGCCTCACAGGAAGGTCACTGCGGCCCCTCATACGTCGTGCCGGGGGGGAGGGTCGGAGGGGCCGGCTCCGCGCGTCCTACGCTCTGGTCACAGGGGTCCCCGTTCACGCGGAGGTGGAATTTTTGACGCTCCATATATGAGGCTTTGAAAAGGGAGAGAAAAGGGAGTTAAACGACAGCCTATGGGGTCTCCCCGGGTCGTCTCGCGCTCTCGGCGGCCGAAGACGGACGGCGCGAGCGGGGCCGCGGCGGCGCGTTGAGAGCGCGCCATCGACCCGTCCGGCCGTCCGTCCTCTCGAAGCTTTCGGATCCCCATTTTCACCCGTCTCTTAACGACGCCCCACCCCAGCCCCCCGCCCCCCGCCGTCCGTTTGCGCCGCGCTGTGCGTTTTCAGGGCCCAGATCGGTAAACAAATACAAACAAATGGGCCGGCGCACTCAACAGTCTATTAGGGTAGTCAGGGGACAACAGCGAGTTTCTGCTCCGATGTCCGTAATGCGAAATCCAATCAAATGAAGAGCATTTAGGGCTGCTTATGGACCGTTCCACCATGTAAACGATGCAATGAGCTCTGTAATAGGAGCTCGGCCAGCGTCTGATTGAATCGTAGTGTATGGTCTTGTTGATGCACAATAGGCCTGATCTGTAATGGACACTAAACAGAGTTCGTTTTGTGGTCGTAATATCATGAAATCCAAGGCTTGTATTCTTTGTTCTAGACTGCTGCAATTAGCCCATTGTCGATCTGTCATCCACGGGCGGACAGATATGGCCTCATCCCGTTTCCCGCACGCGACGCAAACATGAATCAAACATTGCACCGGGAACGCCGCTCGTCCGCTTAACCCGCAGGTTCAGGTAGCCTATAGGAACAAGCGCTTCCGCTATGTCCTCACATTTGTGTGTCCTGCGACGGTCCAAAGGCACGTCGTCGATGGGGAAAACACAACCCCCCTGGCAGGACGTGTATTAGTGTCAGGACGTGAGCCTCCAGCGCTCGCAACACCCCTGCCAGTATCAGTTTCTGCAGTTAACAACCAGCTTTCCAGCTCCGAGTGAAAAATGGACGGAAAATGCTGAACCCGCTTTGTGTCATTCACTTACAATAAAAAGCATTATTATTATGAGGGCTGAGGAGCCTTTTTCTGTGTGTGTGTGTGTGTGTGTGTGTGTGTGTGTGTGTGTGTGTGTGTGTGTGTGTGTGTTGGGGGTGGGGGGGGTGGGGCGACTTCTGGGAAACTTGCTCAGAGTCGTTTCCTTCAATCTTCTGGTTCGTTTCTCCCTTTGGACGGTCACTTTGGCAACTTCGGGTTTAATAATCATATAATACAATAAAATTAGAACTTTACTGATCTCCGAAGAAATGCGCTCTTTCCACGTGTGCTCTTCCAGGCGGGTCAAAGGCAGGAGGGCAAACGCGGAGCACGTCGCGGGGCTGGCCGGGATTCAGGATCTTGCTCGAAGACACTTTTGTTGGCCAGATGGCTGCCAACTCTGGGTTCCAACGATGGCTGGAAGAGGAATAAAGCGCTTTGCCTTAATTTGAGACATATACTGTAATTAGAAACACTTAAACAACCAGGCCTCGACTTGAAAGGTCAGTCCGCGGCACGTCTTGCCACGCCAGCTACGGGCATCGATTAGTCGGTCCAGATTTATTTCTCAACATCTACTGTCATCTCTTCTCTAACCAGACGAGCAGTGACAGAGACTTACTGTGGACTTTTATATGTTTTGCACATTATTGGCTCTAATTTCTCATTCGGTCCTAATCTAGTGTGTCTCTTAATACACTCCTCAGGACACGAATCAACAGAGGGCAGACCAGGCCTAAAGTGTGCGTGATCTGAGTTCTAAGAAAAGACTGAGGTCAGACTTGAACCAGCGTCCTGAACACGTGCACAACACCGATGCCAGGGCTCTTCCTTCTGGACTAGTGGGTCTCAGCGCGTTTCTTAGCATGCAGTTTTGCACAGTTTTGCACACACAGCGGGCTTGTGTGTGTGTTCTTGTCCGTCGGGGAGATGTTTTAATTCCCGGAGTTTAGCCTCTGGCCTGCGGGGCAGCATGGGAGACTGTGAAGGCCTGAGGGGGATCAGCGTAGATCAGGACAGATCAGTGGGGATCATTTGGGATCACTGGCCCTCCCTTTGATCCACTCATCCTGCCGTCTCCCCATTCCCACACAACTCCCAAATTATTACCATACCCGGCGTGGTCGCTACGCCCACATGTTAGTAAACACATTTTTCAGACTCTGTGTCTGCGCCGGGGATGTGCGGCTCAAGTTGGCAGCGTCCCATTCGCGATGCCCGTTGGCCTCCCCCTTGTCTGTCGAGGAGGGGGCCGACAAAGAGCACCTCATCCCTTTCGTCCCGCTTCTGTCCGAGAAGGAAAACAAATGGGTCATAACAAGTGTCGGCTACAAATTTGCTAACTGAACGCTGGGAAGGTCTCCAGCTGTGATGAGGGCCTTCAGTTTTGTTTTTTTGGTTTTTTTTTGAGTGTGTGTGTGTGTGTGTGTGTGTGTGTGTGTGTGTGTGTGTGATTCACAAAGTGACTATTTATGACATTCCCCATAAACGACAGAACAGGGGCTATTAAAATCTGAAGGCTCGGCGACCAAATGAGAAAATTGGTCTCATGACTTAATCCACGCTAATGAGAACATCATTTTTCCTGTCATGTGGAGCGCCCTCCGCAGCGGCACTCTTAAGGCCCATTTTGCCGCTCGGGACTGCAGTTCGACGAAACAGCGCATAAAAGGGCCCTCTAAGTTATGGCGCAGCTGTTGGACGAAAGCGTCTTGATCTCCAAAAGGGGAAACGTTTATGGAATTAACAACACAGGCGTCTTTTCAGAGTGACCCCGGGCCCGTCCGACTCGTACAGCTGGTTAGTTTCGTAACCGCGCGTGCTGCGCAAACACGCCCAGATAGGCCCTGATCCGCCGCCGCGTTGCCCGGCTCGTCCGGGCCCGTTCTGCCGAGCGGTTCAGCGGGGTTATCCCTGAAAATATTGTCGTTGTCGAGCATTCGGCCCGAAGCGATTCCGAGGCCGGGGCCTCGGACGCCGTTCAGACCCCGATCAGGGGACGCTCCAAACCTGCCACGCCGATCGAGTCGGGAAAAGGTGGAAAGTCAATTCGGGTCCGCATTCAAAACAGTCTCTGAACTGCGTGACCTTTATCCCCCCCCCTCCTCCGTACACACACACACACACACACAGTCACACAGCAGCTGGGGGGGGAGGGGCGGGGCTGGAGCAGGAGTGAGAAAGAGAGAGCGCCAGAGGTCAGGGGGTTGCGATGGTTGACTATGCTAATGTTGTTGTTAATGACTTTGCTGTGAGTGATAATTGATCGTCTTCATTACCATATTAACTTCGCTGCGGCCCCCCCTTCCACACCCCCACTGCCCCCCCACCCCCCCACCCCGGTCTCTCAGCAGTAATGGCTGCCCCCGTTTGATCCTTCAAATAATGAACTAATTAGCTTAATTAAAATCAATAGAGGTGCCAATACCGCGTTAGGCATCTCGGAGACGTCGTCTGCGGGGATGGGGCGAGAGACGATGGATGGCGGGAGGCACGGGGAGCGGCGCGATGGGTGGAACGGGGGGGTCGGGGGGGGGCGAGGGAGGAAAGGAAGAACGCGGGAGAGAGACGGATGAGGGTGCACTTATTCGAGACAGGAGCGAGGCGAGCGGAAATCGGCCCAGATTGGTTTGTAAAAGCAGATAAAGAGGAAGTAAGTAGGATGACGCGGACGTCACATCTAACGATGGTAAAAAAAAAAACAAACCCTAAGACGTCGAAAATACGAGATCAAATGAACGCAGGCAAAGGAGGCATGAGAGGAAGTAAATGTCAAGGAGGGAGGGGGCCACAGAGAGGGGACACTAGGAGAGAGAGGCAGCGAGATAGAGAGAGAGAGAGAGAGAGAGAGAGGTTCCTAATGCTGATTTATGAGTGCTTGACGGTCGTTAGCTGGAATAAATGGCTTGTAGGAGTGGCTGCAGCATTACTCCCTGTACAGGATACTAAGTGCATTGTAAGGTCAGCCATGAGGCCAAACTTACATATGTAGTGCTCTGCCCTTGTAAACCTTTGTTAATATATCAGCCGCGGGATGGAACTGCAAGTAGTGGGCCCGGTGCGCGGGACGCCCGGGACCTGCGACGGCGATTCTCTAACTTGGCTCTTGTTCGTCTGAAGGCTCTCGAGCCGAGCCAGCCCGTAGGCGCCCGTCGAGCCGAACCGCGCGGGGCCCGAGGACCCGGCCCTGAGCGGCTCCCAAGCTTTGAAACCCGCCGGGGCTAAGCATCGGATCGGCGGGCCGGATCTCAGAAACGATCAACACTCAAATGGAACATGTGGAAGGAGGCGTTTCTCACGGGTCGAAGCGTTTGACCCGACCAGAGTCGGAGTTAAAAAAACGCGGCTCCCGGAGTGCCGAGCCTGAAGCCTCCCGCTGCTCCGCTGGTCTTCAAACCTGGCGAGCGCCTCCCGGGTCGAGTCCGCTACGGTTTCGCATCCGCCGACGGCTCGGGAAGCCGCCAGAATGCAAAGGAACCCCCCCCCAACCCCCCCAAACCCCCCCCGCCCTGGACGAGAGATTGAAGCTCACGCTTTCAGTCCGCACGCTCGGCCCGACGAGGCGCCATCGCCGCCAATCGGCTTTTTTCTGTCTCTTTCCTTTCTTTCTTTCTTTCTTTCTTTCTTTTTTTCTCTCTTTCTTTCTTTCTCTCTCTCTCTACCCTCCCTCGCTCTCCGTTGTGATCCAGTGACTCACGCGCGCACTTCGCGGCTTTTTTTTTTTGTTTGTCTCTCTATTTCCCTCCGCCCTGTTGCTTTCACTTGACCTACCTCCAGACAAAAGGGAACGGAGCGGAGGGGGGGGGTGGAATGATTGCATAAATGGACGGCTATTTTCAGATAGAAAGGAGAGAGCGTGTGTGTGTGTGTGTGTGTGGGGTGGAGGGTGGGGGGGGGTGGCGGATGAGACGGGAGGAGGCGAGAGGATGGCGGAAACAAAAGGGTGACAGGGGAACGAGTTGCTGTGCGTCTCTCTCCTTGTGCGCGTGTCCCGTGCCCCTCGACCGAGGCTCCGCCTCACCCTCTCCCGCGCCCCGAAGACGCCAGGCCGCTGCTCCCTCCGGGCGATGATGTGGCCGCCTCCGTGGGGAGCCATCGCCCGCGCCCGCCCCGTGTGTCTCCAGTCCGAGGGCGAGGACCCGGGTCACGTGATGCAACATCCGTGCAACGCGCCGCCGCTCTCCCCCTAACCCTGCACTCCGCTGATTCCGCCCATTACTTTAATAGTATATTTCCTCACCGCTCGTTAATGGTATAGTTGCGTTACACATAAACAGCCACGCACACGCACACACACACACACACACACACATACAGTACGTAAGGCCTCCCTCTAACAGATGAGTTTACCCCTGGTCGCAACCTTCACATGGCTCATTATCATAGATTGCAGGCCTTTTCATAAATGCGAGACTGCTGGTGACGGATTACTAACTGGATGGACACACACTCACACACACACACACACGCGCGCGCGCACGCACACATACATATGGGCACACATGCACAAACACTGTGATCCGTAATGAGACCTTATTCCGGACACCCAGCCCGTGCTGCCTGTAAATTACAGCCCGCCACTCCGCCATACATACTTAATCAGCTAATGTTGTTTTATTCCTTATTATTAATTTGCGCCCGTTTCTGATTTATCTCGAGCGCCCGGCATCACACCAATATTTTGTCTCCTTTACAGTTCACAGAGGCACGCGAGAGAAAGGGAGCGCGAGAGAGAGAGAGAGGGAGAGAGAGAGAGAGAGAGAGAGGCCAGGCCGTGCGCTTATTCATGTACTTAGGGGATTGCATCTGTAATGAATGGACTGGCTGTTTAGGCATACATAACGCAGCCTACTACTCACCTTAATAATGTAAGCAGGTCGTAACTCCTGCTAACCCAAGGGTATTTTAGACATGCATAAACACACACACACACACACACGCGCGCGATTTCAACTCCCAAACACACGGCCCGCCGATATTAGCCGCTGACCTCCGCGTGTGCCGGGCCTTCTCATTGTCACATCGCGGAGGCACTGAAATGGATAGGAATGTCTGGCGGGTCGGGGGATTCGCCTTCCGCCAGCCTGATCCTCAGGTACTGAGGTGTGAGGACGTTCACCCTCGCCCCCCCCCCCCCACTTTAAAGCGGTGGCACGGCGTGAGGGTCGCAGAGCCGATGTGAACCTGCGTCACCGCGCCCGCTCCAGGACCCCTCCGCCGTCGCCTCCCCGGCTCACAGGGGGTGGAGCTTGTCACGCGACGCCCTGTGACGATGTTCACGCACGGTCTCACACCGCTGCACAAGTCGCCGTTCGGCCTGCGCGCGTCCCTGACGCTCGCATAAGCATGATTAAAACGCGCACACATGCCCGCTCGCGCGCGCACGCACCCGCACAGCGCTACGTGTTGACCCGTGAGTCATCGCTGTCAGCATTGATTTTCTTTGCCCAGAGTGACCCCTGTCACCACAGCGATAGAGTGGCCGATATTTCACCAGGGCTGCTGGATCTCTCTCTCTCGCTCTCTCTCACTCTCTCTCTCTATCTCTCTCCCTCTCTCTCTCTCTCTCTCTCTCGCTCTCTCTCTCTCTATCTCACTTTCTCCCTCTCTCGCTCTCTCTCGCTCTCTCTCTCTCTCTCTCTCTCTCTCTCTCTCGCTCTCTCTCTCTCTCTCTCGCTTTCTCCCTCTCTCGCTCTCTCTCTCTCGCTCTCTTTCTCTCTCTCTCTCTCTCTCTCGCTCTCTCTCGCTCTCTCTCGCTCTCTCTCTCTTTCCCTCTCCCTCTCTCCCTCTCTCCCTCTCTCTCTCCCCTCTTTCTCTCTCTCTCGCTCTCTCTCGCTCTCTCTCTCTCTCTCTTTCCCTCTCCCTCTCTCCCTCTCTCCCTCTCTCTCTCCCCTCTTTCTCTCTCTCTCGCTCTCTCTCCGCTCTCTCTCGCTCTCTCTCTCTTTCCCTCTCCCTCTCTCCCTCTCTCTCTCTCTCTA